>PVIJ01004729.1:0-113402 GCA_004024925.1 Scalopus aquaticus | reverse complement strand
ATTATTATTCCCTCAGGCTTCCCAAGGCCCATCACTCGAGCAGCAAGGAGCCACTCTAAATGCTTACTCACTTCAAATAAACCCCACACAGAAGCAACAGGCTCTTGCTTCCTCTAGGAGAGGAGACGGTGGATTTATCGGCTCACTCGCCCTTACTCCAGAACCCCCGAATGTCATTACTCTTCTTAGCTGACATTTACCAAGAACTTCATCTGGGTCAGACCAGGCCTAAACTGGGCTTTTTAGAACCTTGCTACTCCAAGTGTGGACTGGGGAGCAGCCTCCATGGTACCCCCTGGGAACTGACTAGAAATGCAGCTGTCCCGGTCCTCCCTTAGGTCTATGCTACCAGAATCAGAGGTTTTTTTATTTTTGAGATTTATTTATTTATACATACAAGCTGGGGTACAGGCCAGAGGCGTGGGGCAATGAGAGCGTTCACCAGAGACAGAGTGGGGAGCAGAACAGGCAGAACAGAAATACACTGCTGAGGGGAGCAGCGGGCGAGGCAGGAGAGGTCTGCCACACCATGTGGGACTCTCCCCCTCTGGGCGTCAAATTTGCATCTTGCGCTGCTGACAGCTCCGCAGCGCAGTGCTCAACTGCTGCGCCACCAGGGAGGCCCCAGAATCTGAGTTTTAATATGATCCCTGGATGAATCTTAAAGAACACTGGAAGATACTGTTACTCTATTTCAGTTGCACTTTATAGAGTCATTTTAAAGGGAACTTAAAATATACACAAAACCAAAAAGGCGGGACACTATCTAGAACCAACTGAATCAGAATCTTTGGGAGTGGGCCCAAGCACCAGGAGTTTTAAGAAGTGTCCAGGTGATCCTTATGTGTAGCCAGGGTCCAGAATCATCGGGATTAGAAGATTGAGCAACAGCAGCAACAGCACCATCATTCTATTTATTCCCTTTGAGGGACATGCTATTATTGCCCCATATTACAGATGTGAAAACTGAGGCTCAGAGAGGGCTTGTCTCTAACCAGAAGTCAGAACATTGCTAGTGGAAGAGGAGTTTATATCCAGATCTGGAGACTCCACGACCACCCCACTCTCTCACCAAGGGAGCTTTCTGACTTTTCACTCTGCTATCGCTGGAACTTATCTCATCAGAGAACATCTTGTTCCTCCAAATTTTGCTTTTCATTACTGAGGAGCAAGTTTTTCTCTTACGGAACTAGCCCAGGGTTTTGAAGACAGGATGTTCTCACAAATTCCCTTTGTTTCCTGACTTCCCCCCAGGTGGCAGTGCTTAAGTGAGACTGCTGCGGTTTTATTCTCCTTTATTCCTGGTCTTCCTACTTCCATGTTGTGCTGCTTCCCTAGCCTCTTCGGCCTAGAGTCACGGGCACTGACTGTGCCAGTGCTAGAAAAACTGGCTGCAGAAGAGTAGACTCTACTGGCAAGGAATGCCTGCCCATCATGTTCCTTGAAACTGGTCCTCTGCTCTCTCCCCTTCCTTTGTTAAAGTCCACTGTCTGGGACTGATCGAAGAGTCTGGGAGTCTGCTCACTACACTACCACCTAAGGTTGCTGCTGAGCCTGCTTCATTCTTTGACATGTAAAATGAGGGGTAGTTTTCTAAAAAAAAAAATTACACATAGAATTACCTTATGATGCAGCAAGCCTACCCTGCCGGAGGCCAGCGCCAGCCAGATTGGGGTTCCCAAAAGGAGGGGAGGCTTCGGCGTATGATGAGGCAGAAACAGTCACTCGTCCTCGTGCAAGTCTCTTGAGAGTTTATTTAATTTTGTGGGTCTTTTGTACATTATAAGTGGGCAGTGGGATCACATCAGTGTTAGCATAAATAGGAAAAAAGGAGAAGAGCGAAAGTATATAAAAGGGTCTAACCTATTATCTGTAGCATCAGGGCGTGTGGATCTGTTCTCCAAGATGATCTTCTCTGGTTGATGACTCATAGAGGTCAAACCTTAAATTCCCCTGCCAAGGATTCAGTCCTATCAACAAGGCGTTCCAACTTATAGGTCAGCTTCTGGGGTCCTTTGTCCTGCATCGGTCCTCAGTTCCACGGGCGTTCCCCCCAAGGTATCACAAGGTGATACCTTGTGATGCATTCCCTTCTCCTAAGTGATTTGCTTAGAAGATGAAAGGCACCTTGTGGGGTTGGGCTCCCAAAGCTGATTGACCGGGCAGTACTTGGCCTTGGGAAGGAAAGCAGAGCTTGCTGATAACTAAATAGTGGTTAGTCAGGCAGCTTAGAGTTAGCAGACCCACACACTACCCCGTATTGCATAATCTTAAGAACTGAAAGCAGGGACTCAAAGTGATATTTGAACATCAATATTCTGAGCATCAATAATCATGAGAGCCAAAAGGTGGAAATCAGGGCCTCCCTGGTGGCGCAAGGGGTTAAGTCTCAGCCTATGGAGCTATCAGCAGTCACTGCAGCATGAGTTCCATCCCCAGCCAGGGAGCTTCCATGTCTCCCGTCTCACCTGCTGCTCCCCTCAGCTGTGTTTTTCTCAGTCTGCCTGTTCTGCTCCCCACTCTATCTCTGGTGAATCCTCTCACACCCCAACCCCCGCCCCCACACACATCTCTAGCCTAAACCCCAGCTCTTGTATGCATAAATAAATAAATCTTTTTTAAAAATGGTGAAAATACCCAAGTGTCCATTGGTGGGGAAAAGGATAGACAGAAGATGGTGCATGCATAAAATGGAATATTATCCTGCCTTTAAAAGAAATGAAATTATGACGCATGCTACAGTGAGGATGAACCTAAAAACATATTAAGGGAAATAAATAAGACACAAAAGGATAAAAATTGTATGATTTCACTTATATGAAGTGCCTAGAGTAGTGAGTTCATAGAGATAGAAAGTGGGATGGTTGTTGCCAGGGGCTGGGGGAGGGAGAGAGCTATTGTTTCATGGAGTTTTGTCTGGATGCTGGATAGTGATGGTTGTCCAATATTGTGAATATACTTAATGCCATTCATTTGTCTTGAAAATGGTAGTTTTATATTATATATAGTTTTTACCATAATAAAAAATGTAAATATATATGTATATATACATACATGCATTTGTATATATACGTATAATATATATGTGTCTGTACCTACTGCGCGTGTGTGTGTGTGTGAGAGAGAGAGAGAAGAGAGAGACAGAAAGAGAGAGGTGGATAGATGGATCTGTAAAGTTAGTGCTTCTGTGAATTTAACTATGACTTACAGGCTGGGTAAAAAGTCCTGATTTTGCTACTTATTTTAAATATACTAAATTACTCCTCTCCGGCCTCCTTTTGGAGCTGACTGAACACATACAGGGCAATGTTTCAAAGTGCTTACTCCTGGTCAGATGTGAATCTTCTCCACCAATTTCTGACAAAATAAGAAAAAACACAATATTGTATACTTTTCATAGAGTGAGATTAAGTCAATTTAGGAGTAAATTCTTTATTCTGAAATAATGTCTCGCTTTCCTACATTTGAGGTGTCAAATGGACTCCCTTTTGTGAAATGATGGTGATGATTTTTGAGAGTTGACTCTTTAGAAAACTATCTGCATGACGAGAGGGCGTAATCGGATGGGCTCTATTTCATTTATTTACATTTTAAAAGTTGTACTTGTTCATGGAAATTCAGTGTCTAAGAATACTCATTTCTAACTTAGCCAGGGTCAACAGTCCTAGTGGGATAGATGGATGGATGGATGGATGGATGGGTGGATGGATGGATGGATGGGTGGGTGGGTGGGTGGATGGGTGGATGGATGGATGGATGGATGGATGGATGGATGGATGGGTGGGTGGGTGGGTGGATGGGTGGATGGGTGGATAAATGGATGGATGGATGGATGGATGGATGGGTGGGTGGATGGATGGATGGATGGATGGGTGGATGGGTGGGTGGGTGGATGGGTGGGCAGGTGGATGGATGGATGGATGGATGGATGGATGATAGGTACCTGGAGCAGTGGTTAGTGGATGCTCACCTATCATCTCCAAGTTCATGATTCATGAGAATCGCCTCCTACTCCTCAGACCTACCTTCCTGCTCCCATCCTCCTTCCTCGTATTTCCCCTTCTCTGTTTTGCTCTGGTACACTTAACCGCTTCAGTTCCTTGCTTTCAACTGGCTTATTTTTGCTTCTGACCTGTTCTGGGTTTTCTTTTTCAATTGCTTCTTCTCTTCTCTTTACTTTATCTTATTGTTCTGAAGAAAATTCAGAACCGCCTCTTTCTGGAAGCCATTCCAGGTAACACACCTGGTTTTGGGTCTTCTCTGAGCTCTCTCAGAGTCTGTGTATTTTAATGGTCATTGTGGGAATTGTCGTGGATTCCCTCTGCTTCTTGCATTCACTACATTCAGTGATAGAAAGCACCTACTGTGCGCAGGGTGCTGCCTTGGAGGACGGTGATGCACAGGTGTGAACAAGGCTTTCTTCTTCCTGGGCTTGCATTGCAGTAGCAAGAAATAAAAAACAAATTCATGATAAGCAGAATGGTGGCAGGTGGAGATGAGAGCTGTAAGACATAACGCAAGCTGATGGGGAAGAGGAGAACAGAAGGACTGTATTTTGGGGGTGATCTGAGAAAGTAGCATTTGACCTGAGATCTAAATAATGAGAAGTTAGTATTTAAAAAACTGTGGGGTAGAATATCCCACACAAATGGTACAGTAAATGCAAAGGCTTAGAACTAAGAACCAACTCAGCAATTTTGAGGAACATTTATGTAGGGAAAAGCAAGTGACATATCCCCCTAAAGTTCCTCAAAATCTCATTGCCTACAAGGTAAAACTTGGACCACCTAAGACTTTTGATGACCTGAGCCCGCCCTCCAACCATACCTCTGAATGCTTAGCCATGGAATCCTGTTCTTAGTGTTTCTCAAACTTGAACCAAATCAGAGTCCCTTGGAGGTCTTGTCAAGAAAGATTGCTGGATCCCATCACATCCAGTTTTCAAATCAGTAAGTCTAGGCTGGGGCCTGAGAATCTGCATTTTTCAGTTTCTGAGGGCATGGTGCTGCTGTCAATCTGGACTCCACTTTGAGAATCACTGCTGTGTGCCACGCTCAGCATGACTCTGGGTCTTTGCAGATGAGAGGTCTCCCCGACACTGCCTCCTGGGCCTGCATATAACTCATACTTCAAGTCTCATTATTCCCTGATTGCCCCTACATAGAGATGAGGGCTCCTTCTATGGGCACCCACAGTCCTCTGAGTTAGCTCATATATCACAGGTCACACCGCAGGGCCACTGTCAGGCGGCTCGTCTGCCCCCTCCCTCTGGACTCCAAGCCTATGAGGGCAGAGGTGCTTCCTTCTTCTTGACACCTCAGCATTTGGTCCAAACCCCTGGCACATAGTCTGTGTCCAATAAATTATGTCAATGTTTTATAATAGAAAGGGCCTGTGACTTGAATTATGTTTGTAAGAGTCCACCACATGGTTTGGGGCCAGAGCCATATGATGGGGTCCATTTAATATCAACACTCACCCCTTCTGCTCGGGGAGAAGCCCACGGACTGCCCCTCCAGGGTAAGTCCACCTTCCTCTCTAAGGTGCGAGTCTCTGCCCGCAGGAGTACCGGCTGTCGTTTCTGAGTTTTCCCCACCTCCCCATCCTCCTGAAGCCTCTGTCCCTCCCCCCAGGACCACCTGCCTGCCTCTGCCCCCTGGATGGCACTTTGGGCTTTGTGCCCTGCAAGCACAGGCTCTAAAGATACTTCTAGTGCCCCCTACTCAGAATGACAAGAGGAAAGTGGGTGGTTAGCAGAGTCCGACCTCTTGATCAGAGAGCTCCGTCACAGCCACACTGAAGTTCAAGACTGAAGGACTTCCATCCCACTGCAACCCTGCGCCCCCTCCAGGCACAGGGTTGCACTGGCCTGTCCACTTCCCTGGGACCCAGGCTGCGCTCTGCCCAGTGTCCATCTCATTAGACAGCTCCATATAGACTGGTTAAGGTCTCCTGGGCTCAGAATGGCCTAGATCTAAATCCCAGCTCTTCCACTGAGTGATGTTGGGCAAAGCACTTCATCTCTTTGAGCCTCAGTTTCCTTATAGACGAAAGAGGGTCCTAGTAATAGCCTCCTCTTTGGATGTGACGAGGAGGGAAAATGATGATGTAATAAAGTGCTTAATCCAATACAAGGCCGATGGTAATTGCTCAACAAATGCTGATTTCTGCTAATGTTAAAGTTAGTCTTGTAAACAGTCTAGAAGAGAAAAACAAAAAGTGACTATAGAGTGTCACTCCTGGGAAAGACCTTAGAGACACCTAAGCCCAGGAGATGCCACAAGGACAAGGGGGCAAATGTATGTGGCAAGGGAAGCCTGGATGAGAGGCAATTGGGAGTGGTGGGGTCTGTGTCAAAAAGCAAAGTAGTGAAATCCCCGTTTTTAAATACTTTGTGAGCATCAAATAGAACATACCTATGATCTTGATTCATCCTGCGGGCTGCCAGTTTGAGACCTCTGAGAAGTCTACCCCTTAATTTCACAGACTGAGGCCACAGTGAGGATAAGAGTTGCCTCAGTTCAGTGAGGACAGGAATCCTGGCTCTTCAGGCCCTCCCTGCATCACACAACCTCATCTAAACACCCCACATAGAAGAAGGGGCCGGAGACTTAAGCTTGTTGCTCAAACTCGCCATAAAATCAAGTTGAGGGGAATTAAAAAAAAATCACTTTTCTATGAAGAAAATGCTATGACACATTTATTTTAATCACCCCCAAAGAAAAGCCCACGGGAAAGTCATGCTAGTCATTCTGGCCTGAGACTCTCAGTCAAGGCTCTTCACTTCTCACAGAGCCTGCCTCAAAGGGCCACAGTGAGAAACAAATATAAAAATGCCCATGAAGAGCTTGTCCAGAGAGGAACCAAGAAATGCTCCAGAAGTTATTCTGGGTATTGGGGTTGTCAGGAGCGCACATAGGATCCAGCCTGCCTGAAAGTCATGCTAAGTTTCCAGGAAAAAAACTGTGGTCACGTCACAGCACTAGCGATTTGCTGGAGAGTTATTTCACCAACATGCGATCGTGGGGCGAGGCGGAAGTGCGGTGTTGCCTCCGAGTTAACCCCCCAAGCCCTGACTCTGGGCTGCCTGCAGATCTGTGGGGTGCAGGGGCAGTAGAGAGGCCTTGATTTCTCTCTTTCTGGTCTTTTCCAAACCAAAGTTCAGTTGCCTTTGTCTTCTGCTTCAAAGCCTTCCAGGAGAGCCAGGAGAGAATTCTGTATTCCTTTCCTGTAAAAAGAAGCAACAGATAAGACAAAGCAAGCCCCCTTCAGAAGTGGCTCCCTATCTTTAAAAGCAGAAGGCACTGGAGGCCATACACACACACACACACACACACACACACACACACACGCTAAGGTGAACCATGACAGATGGAGGGAAGCTTTCACATGCAAAACAGGATTCTCTAAGACAAGTTCTTTTTTCACCTTCTTCCTATTTATAAAAACACATCCTGTGTGTCCACATTTAAATAGGACACTGGCTTAGTACCATAGATGGGAAGCCTGCAATGTAAATGTGCCAAATTCCTGTTGCTTGTAAGGAAACTACACTACCTACCTTTGTGCAAAAGGTGTGTCAGTTCCAGTGTTGGCAGGACCCTAGAAAAGGTGGTGTCCACGTATTACACACACAGAGATAATGGGGTGAGACCTGAACATAGTGCTTTAAAGGCTGCTTTCAGATTTCTGTAGCATCTTTGTCTCACCTGTGCCTTTGCTATTTGCACTTAAAAGTCATGGAATAATTTTGAATGAGAAATAGTTTTTCAGTGGAAATATAAGTCATACAATTTTTACAAATTTTAATGGAGAGGTAGACAGGCGTGGACAGAATGAGGTGTGACTAGTCTTGTCCAAATATACATTTTGGGCAGCGTTGATGTTTGAACTATGTAAATATTATACATAATGGGAGTATTATGTATTAAAAATATTAACACACAGTCCCTCAAATCAAAAGTAAGTGTGAATCCACAAACTTCTGTGTCACTGTCTCAACTGACTTTAAAGCAGAGTAAGTTGAATCGACACACAGGGGTGAAAACTGATTCTAGTGATCACATTACGTACCGGTGATAGAGTAAATCTAGACGTTCTGAAACTGGAATGTGTGTTTTGTGGGATGGAGGAAATGAGTCATTATTTTGGTGCCATGGAACTTGAATTTTTAGTGGTCAGAAAGGAGATACAAATGTAAGATGTGTGATTTATGAGAAAAATCGGTAGCTCTTGTTTGCATGAGAAATATCAGTAGAAACTCATGATACGTTTTGTGTCTTTAAAATGTCCTAGGTCTGTCTCAGCATACCAGGTGAGATACCAGGTATCTTAGCATACCAGGTATTTGGAGACCACGTGTTGCTTTTAGTGGGTTGCTGATCTCTACCAGGTATGATTTTAGCATACAGACCTAAGGCCTTCCTGGTGGGGCAAGGGGTTAAGTCTCAGCACTATTAAGCTATCGCCAGCCACTGAAGCATGCGTTTGATCCCTGGCTAGGGAGCTTCCTACATGGTGCAACAGACCCCTCCTGTCTCACCCGCTGCTCTCCTCAGCAGTGTATTTCAGTAGATCTGCCTGTTCTGCTCCCTACTCTGTCTCTGGTGAATCCTCTCACCCTCTGCACCTTTGGCCTACACCCCAGTTCTTGTATAAATAAATAAAAATAAATCTTTAAAAAAAGGCAACAAGTGGTGTTTGCAGAAATGTCCGATTCCAGCTCTGGGGCAGATTTATCAGTTGAGCTTGGAACTTCTTGGCATTTCAAAAATCCAAAGCCATCCAAGGCTTCTGGGGTCAGGCCAATTAAAGAGGCTCTCCTATTTCAAGGTGACATAATTTTAGCATTAATAAGGATAGTAACAGCCATGAATTGAAGCCCAAATAAATTTAAATCTATGAGTTCATCATAAGGATAAACAGATTCAATTGTATCTTTTAAGGATGTAAGAGTACCAACTTATTTTAAACTAGTAAATAAGGGAAAGGACTGAGTATTTATCCTACCTCTTTTATATGAATGGTGTCCTGAGCTACCCAAATAGTTGATGAGAGGATATTTCTCTGCAGAAGTATTCAAGCTAATACATGAAAAATAAATGCTAGACAAGAAGACCACCTCTTTGCAAACCCTAATAAATTAATAAATTAGGCGAAGATCTTCAGTGTCAGTAGCATCACAGGAAAAGAAAAAGAATCATACATTATTAACTTCATGGAGGAATTTCATTAGAATTTAAATCTGATTGAACTTCTAGATCTTACTATCTTTTTGGAGGAAATAGGGGGTGTAGGAAATCACACCATCAGTGCCACGGGTATACAGCCAGGAAAATACAGCTGATGGGAAAGTCAACTAGACAAACAACTATTGTTTCTTATCTAAAGTAAAGAAGAAAAGAGAGGTGGGATGTGTTTATGGTGTGAGGTAGTGGGAGGGGGATTACAGACCTGAGAATCCTTAAGGAGACATATCAACCATCCACAATGAACAGGCCTTCTTTGAATCCCAGTTCAAACCAACAGGTATTCAAACACTTAAAATGCAATTGAGGAAAAGTGGACATTGACTCTATATTTGAGGATATCAAGGGATTAATGTCCATTTTGTTTACTATGATAATGATATTGCAATTATGCTATAAAAAAAAAGGTTCCCATCTTTTATAGCTACATCCTGAAGCATTTACAACTGGAAAAATCAATGACTTGGATTTGCTTAAAAATAATTTAGGAGCAGGAAAGTGGGTCAGGGTAAGATGGAACAGAATTGACTACGTATTGAAAAGAGTTGAAATTGAAAATGGGTACACATAGGGGTTCGTTAAACTAGTTTCTTTACTTTTATATTGGTTTAAACCATTCTCTAATAAAAGTTTCTATTTTTAAATGACTCACTTCTCTGTAGAAATGAAAAACCAATATCATAATGGATGATAGCTATAAAAATAAATTCAATGAAGACAAAGCAAGTTTATTAAATTCTAGTTGTCCAAGCTCTGAATCTGAAATCATTTTCTCATTGTTGATAAGTGAACACTGAGAGATGTGTTCAAGACATTTCAAGAAAAGCCGCGCATGGAGATTGATACTGGAGGTAACCTAGTGGGAAGAAGACAATTGATAAAAGGAATATTTTCTCACCACACATGACCAGAAATCTAGTGTTACTTAGTGCTCTGTGTGCCTGGGTACCATCTCAAACTGGCTGGGGCACAACCAGTGTGCTAAGAAGCCTCACTTTGAAGAATAATCTAGTATCACTGGCTTTGAAAGTGGACAAATAATGCCAGTTCTTTTTTTTTAAAAGATATTTATTTATTTATGCATACAAGAACTGGGGTGTAGGCCAGAGGTGCAGAGGGTGAGAGGATTCACCAGAGACGGAGTGGGGAGCAGAACAGGCAGATCGACCGAAATACACTGCTGAGGGGAGCAGCGGGCAAGACAGGAGAGGTCTGCTGCGCCACATGGGAAGCTTCCTGGCCGGGATCAGACTCATGCTGCAGTGGCTGTGGATGGTTTCATAGTGCTGCGCTTAATCCTTTGCGCCACCAGGGAGGCCCACAATGCCAGTTCTTTTATTTGTATTTGATTGCACGAAATTCATTCTTCTTTCATTCACTCTTCCATTCATCCTGCAGCCTCCCATCACTAAGTATGTTCTCTGGTCTCCAGGTTCCTCCTTGAGCATCTCCAGCTCTTTTCCCTCTTTTCCAACATGTGGTCTTTGTACATATTGGAATCTCTTACTAGTTTGAGACTTAGTTTCCAAATCTGCAACATTCAGACAATATAGTTCCATAGAATTGTTGCAAGGATTAAACGAGATAATGCTTATCAAGGGTTCAGCCCAATTGGCTACTAGAACAGACACCATAGTAACATCTGCTGGATAAGTGCAGTTATTATTACTGTCTGGGTCAGTAATGTATTTGTCTTGTAGAATCTTGTGAACTATGCAACCAGGGAAGGAGAAGTCCTAGTTTATCCATGTTGGTTCCAGGGCCTTTGAAACAGAGTATATATCCATATTCTAGAAGAGGAATGAACAATCAGCATCAGAGGTAGGATTCAGATGAGACAAACAATAGAACTTTCAAGAAGTGAGGATCGGTAAACCTTGGGTTAAACCTTTTCCTTCCAAATGTCTAGATGAAGAAATAGAGCATCCTGTAACTTGAATATCATAGCACACCCTGTGTAAAGGCAGAAAGATAGATGAATTGGTCTCATTATCATATTTCCCATTATCTCAGTAATTATTTGAAATATTCACTGTTCACTGGACTTTTGGAAATGGGTACAAGCTGTCAAGCACCCCGAGGTCCCTTGCTCCTGACGGATGACTAGCCCCATAGTACTCAGAGGCATTATGGGCACAGAGAGAGTAAGGAGCTCACCCCAGGTAACACAGCAATATCAGCGAGGAGGGATTTCAACTGCCTGAGGAGGAGGATTTCAACTGCTATTTCTCTGGACCGGAGGTTCTATCTCTTGGGATCACTAGGGAAATGCATTCATGAGTCAGTCTAGCTCCTGCTTTAGAGTGTGAGGACCTTCAAATCCTAGAATCACTTTTGCCTAATCTTTTGGGATTCTGAAACCAATTTCCAATGTAGGAGAGGTGGTTCCCCAAACCTCCAAGAAATAATGCTGAGATACCAAGTGGGCATTTTACAGTCATCTCAGTTCTGACTACTGTCTACCCAGAGATAGCGTCATATTCCACAGGTTAAGGGTTGAGTCCTAAAAGATTCCCCCCACCCTAGTTCAAACTCCTGTTGCAAAGCAGTTACCTGGACTTCTGAGTAGCTGACAACAGAGGTTGTCATAAACTCCTCCTCGAGTTTGAAACATTTGTTAAGTCAATTCTCAGAACTCTGAAAAAACAATTGACTTACTAGACTACCAGTTTATAATCAAAGGGGATGATAAAGTGTAGAGCTGACTGTCCAGATGGAAGAGATGCATAGGGCAGAGCCTGGGGGGCAATGGAGCTGTTGTGCCTTCTTTGAGTGTTTGACTCTCTGCAAATCTCCACATGTTCACCAACTGGAAGCTCTCTGAACTCCATCATTTTGGATTTTGATAGAGGTTTTATGATATAAGCGTAACTGATGAACTCATTGGCCATTAGTGAGTGATTCAACCTCCAGCCCCTCTCTCCACCTTGGGGGTTAGGGGATGAGACTGGAAGTTCCAACCTTCTGTTGCCTTGGGTGGTTTCCTTCGCAACCAGCCTCCATCCTGAAGTGGGGACCAAAAACCACCTCATAACAGCAAAACACATCCTTATTACTTATAACCTAGGTGATTCCAAGGTTTTTAAAAGTTCTTTGCCAGATATGGGGACTATGACCATATATGTATTTATTATAGAGATAGGCAGCTATGTAGCACTTACACTTAGGTCTGGCTTCTCCAATATGACTCTAACTTCAGTTCTTCCATCAGTTTATCAAAATAGAAGCATTTTGTTCTCATTCCCTTAGGCTATTGCTTTCTGTTTTCCCAGGTACAGCTCACTTCATAAGCTGAGACCTATCACAATATTGTTTAGTGAGTACAAATATGAGCTACAATTGCTGCCTGTCCTCTGTGCTGTGCTGGTGGTAGACATCACTAATCCATCACAGCACTTTTGCTGGGACACAACCTCAGAATCCTTCTCCAAACATCCTTTAGATAGCCACTACTAATTAGTTGGAGCTGGCATTTCAGATTTGATGGTGGCAAAGGGGACAATTGTGAGGTAATGGGGACCCTAATGGGGACCCAGAAGGTGAATTACACTGTGAACTCCTTCAGAGAAGGGATCATGTCTTATTTATCAAGCCCAATACTGTTCCTGACCAAGTCTACTCATCAGTTAGTAATTAATTAATCAAATATGGCCTGACTGAAGGTACAAACAGATGGCGATTTCAACAGCATCAGCAATCGTAGCTTCATTGATGAATATTTCTCTGAACTGGCTGGCCATTGTGCTAAGCCCTTTGTTGGTGACATTTCATGTCATCCTCACAAAAACCATATGAAATTTGTACCAACATTTCCATTTTACAGATGGGGAAACTGAGGCAAAGGTCAGTAACTAGCCCAAGGTCCTTCAGCTGGACACAGCTGAACTTCAGACCATTGTTCTCTCTAACTGTAGTGTTCTTAATCATATGAATAGAAACTATCTTTAAACAAACTATATTCCAAATACTATTCTATGACCTGTACATGCATTCATTCCATTCATCCTTATAGACAGTTGACTTAAACACAACATTTAATCTTTAGAGAAGCTTCGTATTACTGATAAATAGAAAACAACTGAGGTACCGACAAATGAAGCCACTCTTTCAGTATATGGGAAGGCTGGATTTGAACTTGAAGCCTGGTTTCAAGGCCCTGAATTTATTACCCAAGACTCGCTTAGAAGTCTTGACGCCTTGTGCTTCTCAGTATGTGGTTCACCAATTACTGATTGTTTATGCATAATCCCATCCACCCTGGTATGTCCAGGCTACCAAGAACCCCCTCCCCCCAACCCAGCAAAAACAGAAACTATTTTTCACAGACTTGCACTTCTCCCTACAGAATCACAGCATCCTACACTTCAGCTCCTTCACCTCTAAAACAGAGGAGTAAGAGCACCTTCCCCTCCCACCTCACTTGGCTGCTGTTCCAAATCACAAAGCAAATGGGAGTTTTATCAACATTCTAGGAACTTAGAACAGGAGCATGCTGGGATATGTTGATTAATCTTGATGGGGCAGACTCCCAACTGCCACTCCTGTGCAAGTGACTCAGTTCAGACCCCAAATATCATGACTTAGAATGGTTTTAAATAGCCCAGGCTACTTAGGGAGCCAATTCTCAATGGCTTTTAAAATGACATCAGTGCAGTGTCGCTTCAATTAATTTTTCTAACTCAGTGACATCAGCTTCAGGGCGAGAAATACGGCCTGAGCGTCATCGGGGAGTGGAAATTTTCTCCTGGGGGGAGAGAAGGGAATCTAGTTTCCACTTTCTTGAACCTACCAACTCCACAGTCTTAACCCCACCTCCCGGTAGTGGCAACCCACTTTAAGCCAGCAAATGTATCTCTAGTTGTCGACCAGAAGGGGTCGCTGTAGAGCGACAGCGCTCTCAGGCACTCACAGAAGCGGACACATAAATACCCAAATACACATCTATCCAGATGTCTGTTTTGTAGCTTCTGCACCCATACTCTGGTTACTCCAAGATTCTTTCTCCTTTGCTTCCCCATTTTTCTCTCTCTGCCTTCCTCCTCCCCTTTGGTTCCTATTCCCCTCCAGTTTCCTTTCAAAGAACGTCTGAAGTTCACATTGGTGCCTTGGTCTCTTGGGGTCCCGGTTGCTATGCGCATGAGTAAGAAGCGGGGCGGGGTTGGGGGTTGGGGGGGTGGTTATATCTGCTGTGGACAAAATCTGATGCCACGTGCTTAGAGGCCTTTAAGATCCGGCGAGAGTTCCTTCCAGGAATTTGTAGGCTGGGAATGGGAAGGCTCCAAGACGAGACACCTAAGAAGTCTGCAGCTCTCTCTTTTTCTTAATGTAAACCCTGGGAAAAGGAGAGGCGGGATTAGAGAAATCCTGTCCGGATCCTCTGATTCTAGGGTTTATGTCTAATTCCAGACTTCCACTTTTCTGAGATTAGGGTTGAACTGAGGGAGAGCAGAAGATGGGAAAGAGATGGAAAAGTAACTGTCATCCTGCAGTCTTCAGGTATCCCCTTCCCAGTGTTTTCTGAGTTAAGGAAAGTGCCTGAGCTGAATTCCCTCGCTTGGGTGGGATGGGTGGGGTGGGGGGACTCTCCTGTTTGCAAGTGCTTGGCAGCAGGGGCTTGGGGCAGGCTGGCTGCGAGGCACAAAAGAGAGATCCCTCACCGCTCCTCGTGCACAGATGTAATGCTGCGCCCCTCTGTGGGCTGGGGCCCTGCTAGGCAGATGGCGAAAAGCCGGAAGAGCCGAATTGGTGACGGATTGTCCATCAAACGGCACTTTCTGGGTGGTGGGGATCTCGCAGCAGCGGCCAGACGCAAAAGGGAATGCAGGCAGGGGACCGCTTTTGCCCGCTTAGGGAGTCCCTCCCAGGAGTGGGGGTGGACGGGTGACTTGGGCGGAGAGGTTAAGTTTTCTACTTCCCCTTCAATGGAAGATCGGCTCCAAGACTCGTGAAGCGATGAGGAAGGGAGGCGGCCGGGCTCAGGGGCACACAGAAAGGGGTTGGGGGAGTAGTCGGCGATGGTGGAGGAGGAGAGCGGGCTGGAAAGCAGGACCTCCAGCCGGGTTCAGTTCGCCCCCGATGGCTTCCCAAAGGGGTCGGCTCTGCAACTCCGTCGCCGCCGGCCGGGTGACAGGCGCACGCCCCGCCCTTTCTCCTCCCTAGACCTGCGGGCTTTTGTTATGCAGATGGCGGCAGGAGGCTGAGCCGAGGGAGGAGGGAGTTGGTGAGGAGGAGGAGAGCCCGGGAGGGGGAGGAAAGTGCAGCTCTCGCGACCAGCCTCCTCCTCCAACGTCACATTGTGCGAGAGACAAAACCCGGGCGCGCCTGAGCTCACACGCGCACGCACACACAGACGACCCCGTCGCCTCCTCTCTCCTGGAGCTGCCGAGAAAGCCAGCCCTTCCTTTCCTTCCTGGGGCGCCGAGGCTCAGCAAGCTCAGAGCGCAGCCTAGAGCCAACCCAGAAGGCAAAGAAAGCCGGTGGACCAGCCTTCTTTCTCCCCCGCCTGCCCGGACTGAGGCGCCCCATCCCCCCGCCCTGAACCCCGATCTCTCATCCCACCCCTCGGGGTTTCACGCGGACAGAGTCCGGAGCCGGGTGTGCCCCTGGTGTGAAGCCACGTTTCAGCACTTCGGACAGCGCCCGGGCACCCCGGCCCCTTTGGGTTGGCTATGGCAAGCGTTCAGCAAGGCGAGAAGCAGCTTTTTGAGAAGTTCTGGCGAGGAACCTTTAAAGCTGTGGCCACGCCGCGTCCCGAGAGCATCATTGTCGCCAGTATCACAGCCCGTAAGCCGCTGCCAAGGTAATGACCTCCTCCTTAAGAGGGGAGACTCTGGCCCCTCTTCCTGGCCTGTACCCCAGAGCCCTGAGGGGTGGATGCAGGCAGCTGGGTCAGGGCACCTGTCTTTTCTGTCACTCCCGGGTAGCTCCCGCTGGAAGATGGGAACTAATTGCTGTGTGAGGGGGAAGCCGCTGGAGGGACGGGGTCTTGGGGGAGCAATACTCAATGGTTAGCACGGGCAGCTGCTATTCAAGAGGTGCTGCCTGTTCACGGTGGGTGGTGTTGGTGGGATATGACTTAACTGAGAAACTTTTCTTGATATCACAGAGCTCAGAGGACAGGGGGTGAAAGGATGGTAGGTTTTGAGGTGTTTGGGGTGTTGTACAGAAAGAGAAGGCGAGGCTTGAGCTGTCTCAAGCAGTGCTCAGAAACAGGGACACATTTCTATACTCAGCTCAGAAACTAGCGAGCTCTGAACGTTTTGCAAAAGCCCATATGCTGTTCCTTCAAATACACCCGAAACAGCACCCTCCCCCACGCCTCTGGCTGCTGCTGCTACCAAATCCTCTCCTCTCAGCATCCAAAACCAGGACTCTGAGCTCAGGAGTCTGGCGGGGGCCCTCCAAGACTGTGAAGACAGTCTTGGAAGAGTTTTATTTGGTTTTTCAAAAAGAACCTGATTGCTTTGAACTCGGGGATGAGAACAGATCCTTGAGAGGGAGAGAATAAAAAAAGGAAAGGAAAAAAAAGACAGAAAGGAGGGAGTGGGGTGAAATGGAGAGGCGGTTGGGGCCAACAGAAATGTTTTAGACAGAAAAACCCAATTCTTTTCACCCATCATTCAATTTAGAGGAGTTTGAGAATGAAAGGAAGAAGGCTGTGCCCTCTGTCAGGAAAAATCTAGGTAGTATGAGAACTCATCTTTTCCTGGCGTTGAATGAGTGGTTCAATGGGAGAAAAAGAACGAAAAGGGCATGGGAGACCACTTGGAGGATTTATTAATTGTGGCAGACTACATTAGGGAGTAGATTGAAAACATGTCTGGAAAAGCACTTTGGACAGAATGCGTGTTCTAGCACAACTGAATCTGAACTTTCCAGTGTGGGGGGTGGGTGGAAGACTGATGGGGAATCGTATCCAAAGAATCGAACTCAGACTGGAGAACTTTTCCTAGTCTGATCGGAACCTGGCTTAGCTGGTTATTTGGGAAAATGCCTGCCCTGTGTTGGGAATGGGTGGGCAGGAAGCCCAATGGGCCGGTGGGATATAGCAGGCTGCAGGCAGCAGCCACAGCCAGTATTTGTGGACATGAGGGCGGGGACACCCTTTGACACAGGCTGGAGGAGGGGAACAAAAACACCAAAGCCTCCAAAGCTCCTGTGTCTCTGCCAGGAAGGAGGCTCTTTGTAGAGAGTTTTGACGTCAGAGGTTTTTATCTTCTTTGGTTTCTGTCCTTCCTGTCTACCTTTGCCCTGCTGATGGCAAATCAGGTGCTGTGCTGACCAAAGCATATGCTCTTGCAGAAGGGGGAGAGGAAATTTCATCAGAAACTCAAAGTATGGCATTTGGTCCAGAGTCTTTATAATTCAGAGGTGTAGGGAGCAGAGAGCAGTTTCCTGGGGGCATTTGAAGTTAGAAGAGCCTGCCTAAAGTCCACCTTGCTTTGTACCTTCACCCCCTGCCCATCAGGCTGCTACTGCCATGCCCCTTTCTTGGTCATAATCTCAATCATAGGCATTGCCCACAAGGTCTCCCCACCCCCATGCTTTCTGTAGCATGATTGACTCCATCTGAGACTCACAATAGCCAGCCTTCCCCGCCCACGTGTCATTTCACTTCTGGTGTCTTTTAATGTCCTGGGTCTCCTTTCTGTTGGTGGCTACTCCTGAATTGAAATTCTAACCCAGAAGTCCTTAATGTCTGTCATGCTGGAAGGATCTTCTTCAGTACTGCTATAACAGGTGTGACCTCTCTGTAGAATACATTCCAGGTTTGTGGCTGTTACTCCTGGTTTGGGATGAAGAGTGAAAAGGGAGCATTTGTATTCAAGTCTTCAGGAAAGGCTAGGTTTGAGTTCCCTTTTAGCAGACTGGCTATAAAACTTGACTCATCTCTATTCTCACCCAAACCAGCCACATCTAGTGATGGTCAGTTTCCAACTCATTTTTAATATTCTGTACTTACTGATGGATAAGAGAACCCATGTTCTTAGAGTTCTTAGGAAGGAAAGGGACAGATACTAGTAGAGCATCGCTGGGCCCAAGTGGCTTCCACTAGAGACAGTCTGGGGACTTGGTCTCATCATAAATGTTGTTTAGTTCCATGAGTCAAGCCCAGTTCAGTCAGCAGATCTGCTCAAGTAGCTGACTGCAGAGGGGGCAGGTGGCAGAGGAACCACCAGCAAGTCCTGTTGGTTTCACACTTAATATTTGTTCCTAGATGAGGGCACCCCTGTCCATGAACTTAGTTGGGATATTGTAAGTCTATCCCTGAAGATAATTTAGTGCTAAGACAGAAGCATACATTCAATTGGTGGATTTCCTAGCCAGAGGCATTCATCATACACCCACACTCCAAGCACAACCTGCCCTGGCCCCCCCTACTTCTCTCCCCCTCCGTGAGGCATACTTGATGAGGCAATAGCTTTGTCATGTATCAAGTTGCAAGCAGATGTCTGACTCAAATGTCAGAACGGTGTAGCAGAGAGGGAGGCAGTATGTCACAGTGGTTGTAAGGGCTGGGAAGGACCTGGACCCCCTTCCTAGCTCTACAGTTTAGGTGAGTGTCCTGGTCAAGTGACTTGAACTGGCTGAGCCTGTTCTTCCAGCTTGCAAACAGAAATAATCATAGTTGCCTAGCTCAGACAGTGAGTTATGAGGACTGAGTCAGGTAAAGCACTTTCCACAGTGTATGGTGATTGTTTAATAGACATGGCCTCTAAAACAAACAGCCCAGAGCTCTCTTGGCTAAAGGAAATCAACAATGCCTTCCAGGCTGAGTTCATCATGCCTACCCATTTCTCTCCCAAATAATGCAAACAATAAAAATTGTGGGATTTTTACTTCTGACAAGCAAGGGCACACAGAGGGGGGTGGAGTAAGGGGAGTGAGGGGAAAGGCCAGTGCGCCCCCTCTCCTCTCCAAGGGAAGGTTAGCTGCTTTCTGATCTGAGTCAGTTAGGAGGTGGGGAGCTGGTGATGAATTATCTGATTTCAGAATTGATTCATGTAACATCTTTACTGTGTGTTTTCAGTTTGTGTAGAGATGACCAGGCTTGAACTCCTTGGGAAAAAAAATCACAATTTTAAACCCTAGCTCCATCTAATCTAACATAATCCGATAATTTTTTTCATGATTTAGTTCCTATCCTTCTTGACAGGGGTTGCTGTGAGGAACAGTTTGGAGGAGTGGGGGAGGGAGATCTAACAGGGACCATCCCAGGCAAACCAGGATATAGGGGGTCCCACAGCTCACCAGGGCTGAGGAGAGCCAGCCTGAATCTTGGAGTAGAAGACACCCCCTTTTTTGTTCCCACCAAAAAATTTGAACTCATTTTTCCCAGCAGTCTCTTTGTTAATTGCTCAATCCAGAAAAGTTTATACCTAAGAAGTTTAGGCTCAAAGCGGTAAGCCTAGTGTTTGAGGCCAGCTCACACTGAAGTAATCATAAGCACAAATAGAGTTGAGGACTTCGTGGACATACAAAAATCATCCCAAATGAGCCTATCAATCCTTTGTACATATAGGGCTGTTGTCAAGCCCTGCCAAGGCTGCCCCTTAAAGAGAACAGCTTTCCCCTTACAGTTCTTTTGGCAAGCTATTAATTTTCTTCGAAAATCCTTTCTATGCAGAATAGTCCAGAAGCAGACTTTAGCCCAGTCCCTGTCCAAAGGATCATAAATTCCAAACTATTGGAGACTTTACTGCATAAAAGGGAAGGTGGCCAAATTATAAGGCAGGAAAAATGCCTTTGAACCATTTAATTCAAGTCTCCCCTTTGTGCCAAGGGATCAGTTAGCACATTTGTCCTGACTCTGTCCTCAGAGCCGGTGAGGGGTTTCCGGGAAATGATTTCCTGGTAGCTGGTGGTTGAGATCCAGTGTACCTAGAGTCAGGGAGAACGCTTATCCTGGAGACGAATGAACATTCTTCTCTGGGAAGGGAGTGTTACGGTTTGTGTCCGATTTTCCTCCTTCTGAAAGGTGAAATCTTTTGAATGGAGCACAGGGGACAGTAGCGGTCACTTCTGGCATGGCTATGTCCACTCATGGGCTGGACCATCTTAGAGATGGGCTGGCAGTGGATGCTTAGTGAAAGTTGGATGCGTTAATTGAATGAGTGCACCTGCTCTAAATCCAGCCTCAGATTAGCTCTCCCAGCCCCACCTACAGCCCTAACAGGCTGGGGGTTCTGATCAGTGCCACCCAGGAGACACACACACTGCAAATAGGTCTGTCTCTTGCCCAGTGTCAGAATGGAACTCCCTAGGTGGAGACAGCTCTCTGGTAGGGAGAGAAGAGCTGTCAACAGGGGTGAGGGCAGGAGGTTGGGCAATGCCACCTGCAAGTGTTTTCCAGGCATGTGAGTCTCCACCCCCCCCCCACTTCAAGTCACCGAAAAGGGAAATAACCTAAAAGCTTCCTAGAATGGGGGTGGGGGGGGAAAGCTGGGATCCCTGCCTTCTGCTCTGTGAGCACCCCAGGCAAACCCCGAGGGGCACAAAACGTTGAAAAACCAACCTTTCTTCCTGAGTGGCTGACTTCACCTTCCTATGAGGAGGAAAATTTGCAGGGGCCTCACAGAACCTGAGTTCTTACCTTGCTTGCCACTAAGACTCTCTGAGGTGGGAGAGAATATTTCTGAGGTGGAGGGACTAGAATGGTGAGCTGGGGTACTGAAGTGAGATCTAGGCAAGCGGAAGTCCTGCTTGCTACCTCCTACCTCCTCCCCCTTCTCCGTAGGAATCTGCTAGTCACATCACCTCTCTAGGCCTCAGTTTCCCCTTGTGTGAAACACTCGTCTCTTGAGGTTGAAGTGAGGAGAAGATAGGGAAAGTCACATAAAGAACATGGCACAGGGCCTGGCGTAGGCCAAGATGTTCCAGAAATGGTGCTGTTGGCTCCCCGACCTGAGCCCCAGGAAGAGAAGCAGCGAGAGTGCCGGGGCCTCACCCCTGGGCTGCCGTGTGGCAGTGTTGGGGCTCCTGGCCTTGCCATTGACCACGCAGTGCCTTCTATTCGTTTTTTAATATGGTTTTGACATTCCCTAGAGAAGCTCTGGAGATGCGTAGAGCTGTTTAAAAAATCCGACAGACCCTGATGGCAGACTAGGCAAAAGGATTGCCCCTTCTGCTGTTTGCAGATACTCCCTGGCTCTGTGACTTCTGGTCACCACGCAACCTTCTCATTCTCGGTTTCCTCATCCAGAAGAAGGGGTTCATCACAGCTCACCTGAGAGCTGTTGTGAGGACCCAAGGAGCTCATTTGTAGAAGGTGCTGCTTGGCACACAGTAAGGGTTCCATCAGGGTTAGCTCTTATTATTAATAATGAAGTGTTGATCATTACTACATGCCAGGCCCATTAGAGAGAAAAAGATGAATGAAATGCAGCCTTCCCCTTAGTGGGCCTTGCAAAGGTGAACACTCACATGACTAGGTCTGATGTGAGGCAATCTTTAGGTACTTCGCTACATAGGAATAAAGAAAGGAAACTCAAGGAAGGGGAGAGCCTCACTGAGGCATGGAGTCCCCCATTACATCTACACAATCATCCTCAGTTATATGATGTGTAAAATAGAAATGACTCATTTCATAAGTTTTACCTGCAAATGCAAAGAATGATTAGAACCTGTCCGGCCTTTGTTCCCAGTAGAGTCTCAAGAAAGACCTTTTCTCTTCCCAGAAAATAAAACAGGGTACCCTTTCAGGAGGGAACATTGCCTCCTGGGGGTTCATAGTCGGTGCTCATAAAGGGGAGGGCTGTGGAAAGGAGCTGCCCTTATAATAGAACATTTTCAACTCTCCTGCCATTGGATCAGGGATGCAGACTCTGGTGTGGGCCATTAGGTTTCCTGTCCTTCATGGTCTAGCTCTAGCTAATATGAAATCTAGTCTGCATGCCTTGAGCAACCAGAAATGGTGGGGGGATGGGAGAGAGCCCGAATATGTCAAAGATAAAATTAACTCCAGAGGAATGAATACAGAAAGTGCAAGAAGCATGTGGCTAAGAAATAAAGTTGTACTTTCATTCATTCATTCATCCATCCAACAATTTTATTGAGATCCTACTCAATGTTGCAGTGAATGACATGAGGTCCCTGCTCAATTGGAGGAAGAAGAGAATAGATGAAGAATGAATGAATGAATAAATAAATAAATAAATAAAAAGTCAGGTGGTCATCCACAGTTTAAAGAAGAGTGAAGCAGACAGGAAGGAATAGAGGGCAAGGGAAGGGGCTGTTGAATGGAGTGGTCAGGGGTCTGGCTGAAGGGAGGGAGCCAGTTACCAGGATAACTGGGGAAGAAGTGCTTGAGATAACAGAAACAGCAAGCACAAAGGCCCTGAGGTAGAAGCGCACTTGGTGTATTTGAGGAATAGCAAGGAGGTCAAGGTGGCTGGAACAGAGTGAGTGAGGAGAGAGTGACAGGAGGTGACGCCTAAGATGTAGGCAGGAAACAGATCAAGCAGACCTTTTAAGCCAGTTAAAAATTTCACAGGTCTTCAGTGGCAGGCTGGGGACAGGGAGGGGTCCCCCGAGATCCTGCCCTCTCAGCAGGGTCCTGGATCTGTTCTGCTTCTCTTGGCTCCTCTTTCCTCACTCAAATTCTGCCAGAAATGACTTTGAACAGCAGTGTCAGAAGCTTAGCTGGGCCCCTCCATGTGTTATGGACAGGCGTGAAATTTACAATCTCGCTGATTGTGATCAATAAGATTAGGAAATTGGAAAAGACACTGTTTAGACTTCCAAGTAGCAGTGGCAAATCTTGTTCCCATGAACCTGAGAGTTTGGTCTGTCTGTCATTTCCATGCAGCCACGCTATCCGTGGAACCCAGCAGCCCCCCCCCCCAACTGCACATGCTTGAAGCTCCCGCCTGCTACCCCCACCCACCCTGTCTCACTCTCCCTCCCTCCTCCCATTTCCATTTGAGATTTTGCTGAGGGAGCTCCCATATGCCACAGCCTGTGTGCGGAGCTCCGTGAAATAAAACACAGAATTAAGATGTCATAGAGACAAAGCCAAACCAAACACGGTAACAATACCGAACCCTAAAACAGTCATTAAGTAATTCACATCTACATGTGTCTGTTCAAAACAAATATTAAGATCCTCCGGACGCAAATGTTTCTCATCAGGAGAATCCCCTAGCTACCGGATTCCCTGGGCTTACATCCTGCTGACAGCTTTGCAGAGCAGAAACATCAATGGATCACTGTTCTCTGGCTTCATTAAAAGTTAAGCTTAGGCAAGTGAGCTGGAATTTTACAAGACAGTTACCACTCCTGCGGGAAGACAGGGGCCATCTGGACCACAAGTGTGTGTATTCATGATGTGTGTGCACACTCATGCGCGGTGGGAACCTCTGTGCCCAGCCCCGTGCTGAGTGTGTTTTGCCTGTCACCTAATTCCATCTCATACTCGTTCCAGGAGAGAGAGATGTTTAAGAGCCTATTGTACAGGTGGGGAAACTGAGGCTTAGGGAGTAGAAGTGACCTGCTCAAGGGCATATCACTGGAAAGAGACAGAAGAGTGGGGTCTCCCTGGTGGCACAAGGGTTAAGTCAACACTGTGAAGCTATCTGCAGCAGGAGTTCGATCCCTAGATCCACCTGTTCTGCTCCCCACTCTGACTCTGGTGAATCCTCTCACTACCACCCCCATACCTCTGGTCTACACCCCAGCTCCTGTATGCATAAATAAATAAATCTTTAAAAGAAAAAAAGAGCCAGAAGAGCTCTGAGAGCTTTTAACTGGTATCTTTTGCTCTAGTACACTTTGGAAAGGAGGGAAAGTTGAGACCAGAGAGGGCAGAGGTGGTTTGTCCCAGGTGGAACAGCTTGTAAGTCAGGACACCTGGATCTGAACTCAGGTCTGCCTGAGTTCTTTATTCTTCTCTGTCTATGGTCCCTCCTGTCACTGTGGTTTGGTTTTAAAGTGTGGCTGTTTTTGCTTTGTTTTGCTCGCCCTCACCTTGCTTTATGTTCAGTCAGCCGAGGCACCCGTCACTGTTAAATAAGGACTCCTGGGATGGAGGTAGGAGACAGGTCACCACTCTCAGGAATACGGCCTCCCGCTCCCGCTCCCTCCTTACCTTCCATCCTCCGCATGGAGTACAAGAACCTCTTTTTAATTTTTTTCTTATCTTTATTATTTTAGTTTTTGTTTGCTTACATGGTTGGTTATTTTTGTACAATAGTTGATTGGAGACTATTAGTTGAGTGGAGACTCATGCAGTCCCCATAAATCTCCCACCACCACCTCACCTGTGAACCATCACTTGTCATCACACATAGTCACTTGTGCTCAGAAGAACTTCTTTGAAAAAAGTCAGGCCACACAAACTCCTCTCCCCACCATCTCAAGCCTCCATTGCTCTCCGTTGGTTTGTAGAATGCAGAGTTGACTCCCTGCCAAGGACTGAAATCTCTTCATGTCCAGCTCCTGCTTTTCTCCCCAGGACCATTTCTTAATGCCGCTCCTCATTTTCTCTGCTCTGTCTGCCTCCCACTAATTTCAGTTCCTCAAATTTTCCATGTTCTACCTGCCACAGGCAGGGCCTTTGCACCTGCTCCTGGAGAAGCTCCCCTCCCCCTGGTGCCTCATCTATACCAATAACATTTATTTCTAGATCTCAGCTCCAATGCTGTTTCTTCAGGAATCCTGTGCCATCCTTCCACAATGCTCCAGACTAGGTTACACCTTTCAAGCTTTCTTGTCATTGCAGTCCCTTGCTTAGTTTCCAGCACACCTGTAATGTAATTATTATTGATTAGTGGGATTGTTGGTTAAAGTGTAACTGACAGCATCGGGAGGGTGGGAACTATATATGGTCTTTGGAGTGTCTCTTTTACCCGCATAGCTGGGGGGCCAAACAAACATTGGTTGAATGCATGAATGGCATCACATTCCCCTCATGAAGTCCTTTTCATGCCTAATGGCCTGAACCATGTGGAATTTGCTAGTTCTCAAGAGCAGCAGTGCCAATTCCTCTGATTTGCAGGAGAACCCTTTGAGCTATTGAGGGTGGGACCATGTCTGTCTCATTCATTACTGTACCTAGGGCCGTGGCCCATGGTTGGGGAGTTTAAAATATTTGTTAACTGAATAATTAATTCATTATTAATTATCAGAAATGCAGGTAGAGCACATGGTAAATATGAGGAAACTCAGAGACCTACAGAGGTACAGCATCAGAATCTTTTTTTTAAAGATTTATTTATTTATGCATGCAAGAAAGGGTTTGTAGGCCAGAGGTGTGGGGTGGCGAGAGGATTCACCAGAGACAGAGTGGGAAGCAGAACAGGCGGATCTACTGAAGTACACTGCTGAGGGGAGCAGCGGGCGAGGCAGGAGAGGTCTGCTGTGCCTTGTGGGAAGCTCCCTGGTCAGATCTGAACTCATGCTGCAGTGTCTGGTGATAGCTTCATAGTGCTGCAACTTAACCCATTGTGCCGCCAAGGAGGCCTCCAGCATCAGAATCTCAAAGTAATATTGAAGATCCTCAGTCTCCTCATTTTATATGTGGAGGACTGCCTATATTGGAACATATATATTGGAACAATATATTAGTTATACAGTGCAATGCACATATTATTTATAAATACGTGCAAGTATAATAGGGTTTCATCCTTCTTGAGAGAGAGATGAGATCAAAAGAGGTGCCTCTGCTCTAGCTCAACTCCCCATTTTACAGAAGGGGCTGAGTCAGCCTGGGGGAGTTCTGGGATCCGTGACGTCATATGTTTGCACGACCGGCCCAGACACCACTCTCTCGCCATCCCACCCCCAGTGTGATACATGGCATCCTGCCCTGTAAAGGCCTCCTATGGCATATGCCGGCCTGGGGGTCCTGATGAGATGTCCATCTGTGCCAGCCGGTGCCCGCAGAGCAGGTGAGCCACTCTGGCTATTTCTGGCATCGTATTTCAGAGTTTCCAGCAGATAAGGAGGCTTTTGTTTGGCCAGCCTCCCTGCCATGGGCCTGCCTTCCAGGTGACGGGTGATTCTGGGGCCGCCTTCCAGGTGACGGGTGAATCTGGGGCCCCGTTCCTTCCCGCAAGTGGGGGGAGTCTGAGCAGCAGTGCAGGATGAGCGCGGGGCCATGGTCTCCCAAATGGACAGTGGTTGCTAGTGGGAAACCATCGCCATTTTAGCACCTTCCCATGGTCACTTAGTCGCATCAGGCTGGAAAAGACAGAAGGGACTGTGAAGGGACTCCAATGCAGCCTCTTCATTTTTTAAGTGGGGAAATTGAGGAACATGTGTATCAGAAGGTTAATACCAGAGTGATAGCTGAAATATGAGCTTCCTGACACCCCCAGTATTAAGAATCCACACCGTTAGGAGTTCCATGGGGAAGAGGGCGGAAAAATTAATTTAGTCCCATTTTACAGAGAGGACAAATGAGACTCAGAGATGTGAGAGGAATTGCCTAAAGGTGCGTCATGAAATAGCGTATCATATTGTTGCTGCTGCTTTTGTGAAACAAATACGATTAAGATCATTTGATCTTCACAGCAGGGAATGCCAGTTGTATGTCCATTCTGCAGATGAAGAAACTGAGGCTCAGAGTCTTAGAAAGATCCAGAATAAACCCCAAGTCCTCTGAAGGATAAAATCTCTGCCCCCCAAGAGTTTGTGCCCGGAGCATGGATCCACAGGGCAAAGGAAGAAGTAGAGGGGTCAGCTCTGATTGTTGGCCAGTGTGAACCCCACTAAGTCCCCCCCTTTCCTGTGCCTTATCACTGAGGGTGCCAGCCTCAGGCCCTTTCAGCTGCTCCTGTGTATGCTGTGTCTTTTTCCAAAGTGGAGTCTCATAGAGTGGCATCCCCTTTAACGGTATGGAGGGAATGGAGTGGGACCCAAAAACTTCCAGGGGTATTCAGAGTTTAGGAACCTTAGGAATAAACATCATTGAACCCCATGCCTGAAGAGGCCAGATTGAGGGGAGACAAACTGGGTGCTAAATGACAGCAGAGGGAGTGAGTCTAGAAAACTTCCTCCCAGGGGAAGCTTCCAAAGGTCCCCCAAAGAAAGGACATTTTGGCAACTAAGAGTTAGGGGTGGCCTTCAGAGTCATCTCTCCTATCCTCCCTGACTCTGCAATTTATCGAAGGAATCCAGCCTGCAGTAACTTACCTATGGCCTCACAAGCAAATAATGCCACAGAATGTTCATGGTAGAGCTTCTGGGGGTTCTGGGAACAAGAGAAACAACTAGCGTGATAGCTGTCCACTGTCTGCACCCAGACCCACCCCAAAACTCTGGCTGACCCACTCTAGACCTACAGCATTTATATCCCTTTAGCAAATCAACTCTCAAACTGTCCCCCACTGGTGGGTTGAAGGCAAGACCTAGAGACTGGTCTAAGTGCTTCTAGATGCTTTTGATGCTTTCCATCAAAAAGACAGGAACTCTCTCGGCTTGGGCAAGATGCCATCAAAGTCACCATGATGGTTACTATCCCAGACTCTGGTCCAAAAAGCCTGTTGTCCTCAACCCCTGCCCTCCGGGAAGGCTTCGACTTCCATTCACATAGCACCTGTTACTGTGCAACAGGCCAAGGGAGGGGTATTGAATAGTCGGGTGAATCCTGTCTCTAGTTAATGAGCTTGGGTTTGAATTCTAATCCACTGCCTATTAGCTGTGTGACCTTACGCAAGTCATTTTACTCAGTGCCCTCATCTATATCACATGGACAGAAGTCTCCAGCCTGAATGATTGCTGGTTCCTGGTATGACTGGGCTTTTGGAATAATTGCTCTGGGACATTCATACTCATGCTCACAAGAGAATCAACTTGGTGATTCTCTTGGAAACAGAGGGTAAAAGATACTGGGATTATATTCCTAATAAAGAACCCTAAATCTCAAAATGGATGGATTCCATTCCCTGTTATACAGATGAAGAAAATAAGGCTCAGAGAAGGAAAGACACTTGTCCAAAGTCACACAGTGAATCAGAACCCATCTCCTGACTCCCAAGATTTATTTCTCTGCCTCAGAGAACTCCTGAATGTCAATATTTCAACTTCTTCACTTGTCAATGTTTTATTTATTTTTTTAAAGATTTGTTTGTTTATGCATACAAGAGCTGGGGTGTAGGCCAGAGGTGTAGGGGGTGAGAGGATTCACCAGAGACAGACTGGGGAGCAGAACAGGCAGATCTACTGAAATACACTGCTGAGGGAAGCAGTGGGGGAGACAGGAGAGGTCTGCTGTGCCATGTGGGCCAGCTCCCTGGCCGGAGATGGAACTCGTGCTGCAGTGGCTGCCGATCGTGTCTTTAGCCCTGCACCACCAGAGAGGCCTATTTGTCAATGTTTTACTAATAACTACTAACAATATGTCCATCAATGAGTGAATTTTATTTATTCACAATTCCTCTATCCATCCATCTGTCTGTCTGTCTATCTATCTATCTATCTATCTATCACAAGACATCACTTAATCCCTTTAGCCATAGGTAGATACTCTGATAGTCTCTACTTTGTACATGAGAAAGTCAAGGATCAGAGAAGTTAGTAACTTGCCAAAGCTCATACACACAGGTAATATTGGAGATGAGTCTCGAATCTTGTGCTGGTAATTCTTACTGATTCCTACTGGACATACCTGCTCTGCCAATCTCCTGGCAGAGGAAGGACCAATCAGAAGAATTCAGAGCACATAGAAAAAGGAAGTTCTTGACAAGCCATTTACATGTCCCAATATGTGGCTCCATTCTCCTCCATTCCAGAACCACAGTGGTATAAAGAGAATGGAACTCAGAAAGTATGTCCAATTGTTACTGGACGGTTGTTTTATTTGGGGTGAGCAAACTGACTGAACGAAAGTGATGCTTCAAAATGTAGCAGACTTCCTGGAAGCAAGTTTCCGTAGGGAAAGAGAGAGGGGCAAGGTCCTTCTTGAGTGAGAAATTTGGGACATCAATTGCAGTGCCTTCCCCAAGCTCACCCATTTAGGCAGTCTACAATCAGGTTCTTTATAGGCACAATACTTCATGCTTGCTGAGAACTCAATTCCTACCTTCACTCAGTCTTCCATTCCTCTTACATTCACTCATCAGCTATTCCTCCATCCATTTATGTGTCTATCCAATACCCAGTCACCCACCCATCCATCCATCCATCCTTCATCCATCCATTGATCAAGGAACCATTCATTTGCTCTTTCATCCATTTGGCATCATTTTTTCACTCATTTTTTTCTCCAACTATTTTCTTTCTCCATTCATCCATCCATTCATCCATCAACCAAACAACTCACATATATTGAACATCTATTTTGTGCCTTTCTTAGCCTTGTCCCTATGTTTATGGAAAGTAAGGCTTATTCATTTCTTGGATGATAAGAACTAGTAGCTCAGATCATTTCCTTTCCAAACCCTTTCAGGCATAAAGTGTGGGACCTAGAAAGGTTATTTGGCATGTTCTAGGTTGCCCAGTTTGGCAGCATTCTAGCCACTGGCTGTCAGTCCATACATTTACCATGGAGACATCCATTATTCCTGCCCATGTGGTGACTTTTTGGGTCTTTTCTTCTTCTCCTCCTCCTCTTCCTCCTCCCTCCCTCCATCCCTCTTCTGTCTATCTCTAGCTCTCTCCTCTTTTCCTTATTCCCTCTCTTTCTATTGTCCATCTCTTTCTATTGTGGAGAAATCACTTTTCCTCTGTGTAGCTTCAAGCTCTCTCTTGAATCCATAAGTCCTTCCTCTGAAGGTTTTGACTATTTAAAAAAGCTAAATCCCGTATTCCTGATACATGCCTCCCCTGAGACAACGAGGGTAGAACCAACCTATGATCTCCATAAAAGTAAAAAAAAAAGGGGGGGGCATGTATGGAAGAGGAAAAAAATACATAGGTCGGTATCTCAGAATATTATCCTGTTGTACATGTAACATCTTCCTTTAAGCCACTTAAGCTTTTGAGATGGGCACTGCTGTTATCCTCAGTTAGCAGATGAAAATATTGAAGTTCAGGAAGGTTATGTGACTACTGCAAGGTAGCTAAGATGTGGATCCAGGATTCAACCCCAAGCTTGTGAATCCCCAGTAGTCAGTACATTAGCCACCATGCCCTACTAAAACACAAGCTGTGAGGAAAAAATGTCAAAATTACCCAGAAAAGAGGAGTGGCTTGCCCAAGATCATTCAACAATCAAGAGAATGGGAGCCAAGTCTGCTGATCAGGAGTACATCAATTAGTACCTATATTTAGTAGGCACCACCTGCATGTATCTGGGCCTATCCTTATGTAAGTTCAGTCTCTAAGGAGGTTACACGCAACACCCAAGATAAAAATCCAGAGAAAGAGCTATTCCTTAGAGTGTCGGTCAAGAACAAACTTATGCAACTGTGTGGGTTAGGGCAGGGGGGTAAAAATGTTCCATAGGGACTGTCAGCACTTCAATTAATTAGTGATGATTGCCTGGAGCACAGTGTTGAGATGGTTTCTTGGGCTGTGTCTGAGCTCAGTAGCAAAGAGTGCTTTGATTGATTAGTGATATTTGCTATTAGTGCAGAAAAGGGAGGTGGCAGTATGCATACTATGTATTTATCTTTCCCAGGAAGGGAATGCTACAGATTTTGGAAGGATCAGCTCAAGTACCAACCATTGGATACCTAATACACCGTTGGTATCACTCTCTTTACTTTTACCATTTCAACTAATGCTTACCACAGGACACTGTCCACCCTCATCACCCTCAATTTTACAGATGTAAAAACGGAACCCAGAAAAGTGAAGTCACTTGCCCAAGGGTAAAGAAGCTAGTCAGTGGCTAACCAATTCTGATAATTACTGTTGAATACATAAACCATTAGGCTTATGAATAGAAATGTCAATAAAAGAGCAATGCCAGAAACTGTTAATTAGTATGTGAATGTATATATTTGACTAGAAGGTTTATATCCATATATCCACAACCAGCACAGCTCCCTAAACCCAACTGGTACCCAATACATATTTATTTAGAACTATAAACAGGCAATGAGCCAGACACCCTAGGAAGGGTGATTCAGAGAGTAAAGGGATTCACTGCTCATATAGAAAACATCTAATTCTGTGCCTGGCACATGATAAATATTTGTTGCACCAATGAGTGCTAGAGGACTTGACTACTGATGGAATTCAGAAGATAAGACGGAGACAATCTTGGCAAAGAGAGGGTTCAAGGATCAGCCTGCCCACTGCTGATTTTCAAGATGTCAGACTAAGTGGACACATTTCATGATCTCCTCAAGCAAGCCAGGGAGCCGAGGCAGGAGGAGGAGGAGAAAGAGGAGGAAGAAGAGGAAGTGAGTGTATCGTACCAAGGGAGATATTTCTGGCTTTGTGTTCTGCCAGGAGGATGCTGGGAGGCTACAGGAGCCCAGTCTGCTGCTGGTGCTCTGGAATTCAAAGTCGGAGCAATGCCAGCTTCTGTTTGCCTGGGGCACCTGAAAGCTGTACAAGAGAAAGAAGGTAGCAGGAAGGGGTGGCCTCGGGGACCCCAATCTCCTGCCACACCCTTTCCTAGTTGACCAGTCTGGATTGTGTTTGAGCCAGATTTGTCTTATCTGTAGAGTTGGCACGTTGCATTTTGAAAGCGTTTCAATTGTGTAACCAGTGAGATGGATAGACTTATTCCATTTCACAGATGAGAAAACAAAGACTCATAGAGCTATTTATAATATGTTAAATCTGTTAAAGACTCACTAAAACTTCACAGTGCCCCACAAGACAGGTGATCTTCTCATCTTTTTGCAAATGAAAAAACTGAGGCTCAGAGAGGCCAAAAGCTCATTGAACCCAGCCATGTCTGATTCCAATGCCTGCACCAAACCTGCATGCTCTCCTACCTTTGTCAATCAACTAGTTAAAGTATTGGTTAGTAATTTGCATTTGTATCATGCTCCACGTTTTCCAAATACTTTATGTCTATTTGTGCCTTTGGGCTGTGCTCTCCTACTGTAAGTTAGGTGGAACAGATATTCTTTTTCTTCCCATCCTTTGACACATCAAAGATGGTGCCTGGAGTGGGGGAGGAGCTTTCTGCTCCTCTCTCTACTGTACTTCTGCCAGTATGTCACACCATACTTTGAACAGTACAGCTAAGTAACCCCTGCACTGTATTATACTTCACTTCCCCAGGCCTCAATTTTATCATCTCTAAACTAGAGAAATAAATTTCTTCCAAGGTTACTGTGAATGTTGGAGGTGGTCAATTGGAAAAGAATCTAACCTACCTGCCCTATGAGAAAGCAGCCAGTTCTACACCTTGGAGGCTGCTATTTCATGAGTGAGCACATGTTTCTCTTGCCAGTTCTCTTTAAGGGCAGGAATGAATTATCCTGGCTGGAGAAGCAGCCAAGTGGTTGTCAAGGTGACTGGCTGGAGTTAACCTGGTCATCTGAAACTGAGGCATAGCACCAAGTTTATTCCTAGCATCCTCTTCTCACTGCCCACACAGCTGGAAAGGAAGGCAAGCTGATCCACAACATTTCACCCCACTGATTCCTACAATGCCAGGCACTGGTCCTGTGCCAGGCCCGTAGGTGTCTCCACTTGGGCAAAGTCACACCAGACCTTTAGCCTGAAGTGGGTTAAACTAGGTGCAAGAGGCATCTCTGCAAAAATAGAGGCAATGAGAAGAACACAAAAATCTATTTAGCCCTGGCACATAGATTTTTTTGATTACAAGTCATCTAGCTAGTCATACTCAGCTCTGTCCTTGCTCTGTAATTATGCTCGTTTGAGGCTTTATTTTTCAAGTAATAGCTAGAGAAAGAGGCATTTCAGAGTTTAAACTAAATGGACACTTAGCACCGGCCATAGTCATAGGACTATGACTTTGACCCGTGTTGGGGTGTTTGACCCGTGTTGGGGTGTTGGAAGGCAGTACCCTGGAGACATGGGGACTTCCTTTCTGATGGATCTATCTGCCTACTGGAACCTGTTCCCAGCACCCTTCTCTCAAGGACCGACAATGTCCTCTCACCGTAGAGAATGTTTGTTGGCTAGATAGATCATTTGGACTTGAAGAACAAACAGATGTGTCATCTTGGATGTGACAAGAAGACCCCGAAGTGCAGACAGTGTAGTTAGAACAGGCGGACCTCCCTGGTGGTGCAACAGGTTGAGACTCAGCACTATGAAGCTGTTCGCAGTCACTGCAGCACGAGTTCGATCCCAAGCCAGGGAGCTTCCCACATGGCGCAGCAAACCTCTCCTGTCTTGCTCTGCCTGCTGCTCCCCTCAGCAGTGTACGACAGTTGATCTGCCTGCTCTGCTCCCCACTCTGTCTCTGGTGAATCCTCTCATCCCTCCCCCATACTTCTGGCCTGCACCCCAGCTCTTGTATGCGTAAATCAATAAACCTTAAAAAAAAATAGAGCAGGCAAGATGAGTACTCTAACAGGTAAACCCTGGAATCTCAGTGGCTTAATATGATCCATTAATTTCTTGCTCATACCTCAGTCCCAGGTGGGTGGAAGGAGGGCTTTGCATCGTGTAGCCATACAGGGACCTAGCTCTGTAATGTGGCTTCAAAGTAATGTGGCATGATCTGTGGAAGGTAAGGAAAGTGGACCAAGGTAGGGAGTCCCATTTGCTCTTAACTGCCTCAGTCTGGAAGTGACCCTGCTTCTATTTGCATCCCATTAGTGAGAGCCAGTGACAAGTTCCCACCTGATGCTAAAGAGAAGAGGAAAGTGTCATCTGGTAGCATGTCTAGGTGAAAAGGGAGGGCTTGGTGCCAGCCTTCCCCATGTATAAGAATCACTTTTCATCACTGGAATCACATACTCGGGTGAACATCTGAGGTTCTCTAAGTTCTTCAAATGAGTGGAAGATGGCATGAAAAACAATAGTTACTACTGGGTTGTTGAAAAAGTCACGAAGCATTTTTGCTTGAAAAGCAGAAAAAAAATACGTCATCACTTTTCCGACAGCCCAGTATTTATTGAGCAATTACTACACACAGGCCAGCTGCTGTGCTAAGGTCTTCATATGCATTTTCATGTTTAATATATCACCGGTCAGGTATATATTTCTATTCCTATCTTATGGACAAGGAAACCCCAAAAGCGAGAAAGAAACTCATCAAGATTACATAGTTAGAAACTGCTAGAGCCAGGATTTGAACATAGGTCAGATTCTCACCTTTAGACCACACTGTATGTGAGTGCAGCATTCAAAAGTGAATTTAGGAGGATTAAACATGGTGGTAAGCTAGTACCTGACACACATTTAATGTTTATCAAATGTTGGCTTCAAAAGAGAGAGGGAGGGAGGGAGGGAGAAGTGTAAAAAAAATCTCAACTGGCAGAAAGTTTCTCTTGATCTTTAGAAAATAATCTCCCCTGATTGTTTTCTCCTTTGCAAACTGGTATCCCATTTATTCACTTGCACATTCAGTGACATGTTTGAGTGTATTTATGTCCCAAACCTTATGCTGGACATTTGGGTGTGATGATGGACTAGATACAGCCTCTGCCCCCAAGGAGCAGATATAAGGTGTGGGATGAACTCATTCTCTCAAAATTCTTAGAGATTCTGAGATCTCCAGGTCTGTCAGATCTCTGGCTCGATTTCCCATTTGTGGTCTATCTGTCAGTAGACAAACATAAGGGCCTGGAATATCTTTATTTGGGTCTTTGTAAAAGTTTTTCCTTCCCATATAGTAACAGAGCCTTACTCCCATACCAGTTAGGGCCACGAGACACAGATATATTTCTTAATTACCCTAGACACAGTAATTGGTGTAGGGCAAGCATAGGATATTAGGAGAGCCAACCTCAGCTCTCCTCTGGGGTCAAGTTCAAGGGAGGGGACTCTCATTGGGCTCCTGGAGAGGAATGTGACAGTAACACCCAGCACAGATGGAGACTTTATCCCAATGCCAAGCACTGTGCTAAGTACTGTATATTGAATTATATGACTTAATCCTCACAACGACTCTATAAAGTGGGTATATTTTTATCACACTTATTGTACAGTTGAGAAACATGGAGTTCAGAGAAGCTATAGCATCCATTCAGGGTCACACAGCTAGTATGGAATGAAACAGGGACTTGAGTTCCAGGTTCTATACTCTCCCACATTGTGACCCTTCATCTTTTAAAGCTATGGGGTCTGGGGGTGGGGGGAAGAAGGGCATGTGGGTAAAGCTTGGGGTGTAGCCTGCGATCAAGGACCAGCTACAAGTAGACTAAACCCATCCTCTGGACTGTGCTTCCCTGCGTCACCCCCCCAACAGTGTCATCCAATCAGAGCCCCAAATTGCATAGCTCTGTATCCTCATAGCCCCCAGCATGTCCTTAGCCCCTGTCCCCAGGGTTCTGAGGCATCCTTCATTCTCGATACTCTCAGGGACAAGCAGCAAAAGATTGAAGTCAGCACTTGTGTAGATCGCTGACTATCAAAAATGAGGGCAATTTTATATATATTTTTGGTTCCTATTTCCCCTACCTGCGCTTCCCCAAGGGCTTGAGGCTGTTAAGCAGGCAAGCGGGGCGATGTTATAAAGGGAGGTCACCAAATCAAAATGAGCTATCTTCCATGCATGCATGTCCAGATGTGGCTAAGAGCCCGCTCCCTGCATGCCCCTGAAATCAAGTCCTCTTCATGGACAGTGGACACGTGGGCCTTCTGCTCCCAAGTCCCTTTGGCGCTTGTCATAACCTGGTCTGTCACTTTCACGGGTCTCCTCCACTTTCCAATCTTAGTGGGACCTTTGGATCCCTCTGTCACATGTCCCCAAAGTCCTCCCCAACAAACCATCATAGGAAATACTGTTACCTTTTTACTCTCTCTCTATGACAGCATCACAAAATTGTCATAGGAAGAGGTGATGAAAAGATACAACCAAAAAGTTTAGGGATATATAAGATAGGATAGAAATGCTTGAGGCTGTTAATTTTAAAATATGTTGTGTTCTGCATTGGGGATGTTGATGGTTTTTCTCAGCTTTTAAAAATTTGTCATGTGTTATATTTACCCTGTGATTCTAAATAAATATCCACTTGCATACCCAATTTCATTTTTGAAATTTTATGTTGTACATCCAGAGGGCCTACCAAATTGTGTGAGCTGCAGGCCCCCCACACCCAGCTAGGTCTCTAGTTCTAGGACTTTGGGGTCCTCTGGGGTCCCAGGAGTCGATGGTCTTTATGTTCCATGGATGCACGATTTGTCATCAACTGAGCCCCCTGAGTCTCTTCTACATCCCACCATTAGGACATTTGATTCCTAGTCTTCCCAACCTGAGATGTCCCCCTTTTGCGCCCCAAACATTTATAGAGCAACACTGAGTTTCAAGGGGCTCAGCCAGGCCCTGCAGCTTCCAGGGAGCTCTCCTGACGGGGTAGGGAGGTCCCCAGAGCGCTTTTGGGGAGGCCTGCTGTCTTCTCTTTTCTACAGTCCTTTGGGTTTCTCATTCATCCTGTGGCTGCAATGCTGGTAGACCGGGCTCGGCCGGGGCTCCAACTTCCTTTTTTCCCAGAAAAGGAACTGGCCAGGGTGACCGCCACCTGGGCAGCCCACTCACCCAGTCAGCCCGCAGCCAGGCTGGAGCCCAGGAAGAGACCCCCTTCCTCTCCACTCTCCCCCCACTGCCTCAGCGAGGAGGCAAGCACAGAGAAGGCTTTTTGCTTCCATCAGGAAGAAAAGGGAGGGATCTCAGAGAGAGAGTGTTGGGGGGTAGGGGGCGGGGATTCCCAGAGCCTGGAAAATAAAAACTTCGCAGTTCCCACCAAGCCATGACCTCTTCTTCCAGGCTCTTTTCCTTTGTTCCCTTGGCAGCACCTTGGTTCCCCTCTCCCTCCCATTATGATTTCACTGTATTTTAGGAGCACCCAACTGGTTCACCTAGAGAAGTGGGGGGGGGTGGGGGAGATGGAGAATGCTGGTACTGGCGTCTTGGTCCCTGGGCTGCAAATTCCAGCGTTTGCAGTTGCACAAAAACCTAATTTGAAATGAACAAGTGCATCAGTTTTCCAGGAGCAGCAGTGAAGGTGCAGGCTCCCCAAATTCAAGAGCCAGCTCTGGGAGAGATGGAGAGGGGCCAGCTGGGAGCAGGCTGCTTTCTGGAGCTCAGAGCTTGGAGCTCTGGTGGTTAACACCTTCCTGTCCTGTCCTGGAGAAGAGGGTCATTGTCAAAACCGAAGGGGCTCCATTTTACAGACGGGGAAACTGAGAGAAACTCTCCTGAGATGACAAATGATATAGTCCCTGGGGAGAGTGGAGTGTGGTGGTTCCCAAACTTGGAAACTCCCGGGGACCTTTCCAGAATACTGGTGTCTGGGCTTCAGGTCCAGATATTCTGATTTAATTGATCGGGGGTGATATCTGGGCTTCAGGATTTTTAAACACTCCTTAGGGGAGTCTATTGTGTGGTGACGACTGGGAACCAGGGCCATGGAGGTGAAAGAACAAGGACATCTGTGTTTGGATCTTAACTTCATTGTTTTATAACTGTCCTTGAGCAGGATATTTCATTCCTGAGAGCCAAAGTCTTCGACATCTGTCAATTGAAGCCAGTGGTAATATCTTCTGTGTGTCAAAGTGAGGATTAAATAAGGCATAGACATTAAGTGCTTAAAGCAGTGCCTGTGGTTTTATGAGTGGTCAGTGCATGATGGTGTTATTGTTATTTTGTTACTAACATAGACTGTCACTACAAGCTCCCACATTAAAAATGGGGGTTCGTGGACCTCCCTGGTGGTGCAGGGATTAAGTCTCAGCACTATGAAGCTATCAGCAGCCACTGCAGCAGGAGTTCAAACCCTGGCCAGGGAGCTTCCCACATGGTGCAGCAGACCTCTCCTGTCTCCCTGCTGCTCCCCTCAGCAGTGCATTTCAGTCGATCTGCCCATTCTGCTCCCTACTCTGTCTCTGGTGAATCCTCTCACCCCTGCACCTCTGGCCTAGACCCCAGCTCTTGTATGCATAAATAAATAAATCTTTTTAAAAAATGGGGGTTTGAATCGCAAGTCCACTGTTGGATGAATCAGGATTCAGGAGACCTGGTTCTCTTTTTGACTGTCCTGACAGCAAACGAGCTGTGTGACCTTGGGCCGACCTCTTAACCTCTCTGAGTTTAGTAGTTTCATCTTGCCAGATGGGTCTCCCAGCCCCTGGCCATCTCCTGTACAGAAGAGATGTGAGATTCCAATAAGATAATGGATTTGAATGAGTTTTGAAAGAGAAATGCACCAGAGGAATGTGAGATATTATGATTATGTCGGCCATTTCAGCCCCCTCGTGCCCTGGCCGGCCCATCTGTTCTGGGAGCTTTTGCGTCTCTTTCTGCCTCCTTTGGCCGCCAGTCCTGAGTTGCTTGTCTGACATTTGGGCAGCTTCCAGAGAGGATTCTGTCCCTCCTCCATCTGTCCCTCAAGTTAACTCTTTTCTCTCTCTTTTGGTCTATCAGAGACCAAATATCTGACTCTGGGTGTGCGGAGCTGGTATGCAGGAAGACAGGCTCACCTGACCTTTCCTGGGGTCAGGAAGGAGCCAGAGATGTTGGATTTGCCAAATCCCACATCCAGTGGGAGAATGGGCGGCTCCCTGAGCCCTTCTGGACAGGTGCAGTCAGATTTCTGGACCTCATCTAGCGCTCTTGTACCCACTCCCCCCTCTCCCCACCTCTCTGATGCGAGCTGTGATGGGTTGTGGAGTGTGGGTTTCACCTCACGCCTTCCCTGCTGTTGGAGGAGTTAATGCCTGTGGGACAATATCAGGGCAAGGGGGGCTGCTCTTTCCCCAGGATCCTGGGCTGTCTTCTAAGGAAACGCTGTGTGCTTGGCCAACTCCTTTAGCTGCTCTGAGACTAGATGGTCTGATCTCTGCAATGGGAGAACCAGCATCCCGTCTGGTGGTCCAGGAGACAATAAATGGGAGAGTGTGTGACTTCCCTTGCCTTGGATGGCAGTGCTGCTGCTGGGGATGCAGAGGGAGATGTGTGGATCTGCCAGACCAGACCCCCCTGGTTGGAGCCAGAGGCCAAGGCACAGGCATCTGGGCTGCTCTGAGCTGTGTGGGCTGGGAGGAGCCTGGGACGAGGCAGGGCCTGTCTGGGATTGGCAGCTGTGGGGCCTGCTGGCAGATGGTCTCCTAAGTGGGCCACCCCAGGGTCAGCTTTATGGATTTGCACATTAACCCTTCCCTCTCCAGCTGCTGCTGCTTTATGACTTGGACCAAATTAGACAGAAATTGCTGGGTCTCTAACTGAGCTGTAGACTAGACCCCCCCCCCCAGTCCACATCTATCCCTCCTCTTTCCACCCCAAGAAATAATCCATCCCTCCCATGTGGGGGGCACTTTACAGTGTGCAGAGCCAGACTTTTTGGGTCCTCACCACACTTGGGCCTGAGTAAGATTGATGACAGGCCTTTTCATATCTGTCACTTGTGTTAATATTAATTTTTACAAATATTGATGTACCCAAAAGAAAATATCACTGCACAGAGTAACCGTCAGGCATATTTAGGAGCTGGTCCTTTTGAACTCTTGTTTTTCCTCCTTATCTCATTCTTTCTCTTAATAGAGGATGATAGTGGGCTTTTTTTTTAATTTCAGACTTTTTTTCTATTTAACAATACAGACTGAGTATTTTTCCAGGTCAGGAAATATCCATCTGCCTGATCATTTTTAATGCCTGCATAGTGTTCCATCATAGACATTTACCAACAGTGTAGTCATGTGCCATTTAATGCTGTTGTAGTCAACAGTGGCAATGGCGGTGATCCCAACAGGTTATGCCATCTAGCCTGGATGTGTAGGAGGCGATTCCATCTGGGTTTGTGTAACTATACCCTGTTATCTTCACACCAGATAAAATTGCCAACTGACAGTTTTCTCAGAATGGATCCCAGTAGTTAAGCGCACATGACTGTAATTTACCCATCCCCCATTGTTGGATGACAACCTAGGATAGAAGAGGAAGGGGTTTGCGGAGACTTGGTGACTTGCTCAAGGTCAAGAGCTTGAACTTGAATTTTGGTCTTGGGACTTGAAATTCAGTCCTCTTTTTTACGGTAAGAAATGAGAGCTAAATGGTGCGGTTCCTCTAAACCAGTATGACCCCACCCTGCCTCGAAGGAGGATCCAGACCAGTCTGGCTTGTTGATTGTTTGGTTGGCTCAGTTCAGGGTTAGAATCTCAGCCCCATCTTTATGTGTGCCACCAGACTCCAGTCTCTGAGACTCAATTTCTTTGTTTTTTTTTTTTAAATATTTATTTATTTATGAATACAAGCCGGGGTGCAGGCCAGAGGTGTGGGGTGGTGAGAGGAGTCACCAGAGACAGAGGGGGGAGCAGGACAGGCAGATCGACTGAAATACACTGCTGAAGGGAGCAGCAGGTGACACAGGAGAGGTCTGCTGTGCCATGTGTGAATCTCCCTGGCCCGGTATCGAACTCGTGCTGCAGTGGCTGCTGATTGCTTCAGGGTGCTGTGCTTAACCCGTTGCGCCACCAGGGAGGCCCGAAGACTCAATTTCTTTATCCAGAAAGGCTATTAAGATCCAGTTTATCAGGCCATTGGGTGGAATAGATCAGCTAAGAAATTGTCTGCCCAGTGTGGTAAACAGTGGGTGCCCAGCAATGAGGCTAATGGTAGTTCATTGCTGCTGGAATCTGTGGTACTGTTAGCTACTGGAATATTACTAATGATAACAATATCATCTAATATCTAATAGCATTATCTAAACCTAATGACCAATATCTAATAATATTAGAGTTCTAAGAGTAATAATAAAACCCCAGTCTGTAAGGGACTTCTAAGGGGTTTGTCAGACTTCCAGGAAGTCCCTTTCCTCCTCCAGCCTCAGTTTACCCCTCTGGGAAAGCAGGGTGCTGCAAGTGATGATTTCTGGGGTGATTTTATGCCTTACTCTCAGCTGCCTGCGATCATGCATGTTAACTCCGTGTGGGCTGAAAGCTGGTCTCAGCCACCCCTCTTCTCTACCCCCATTCTCTTCCCCTCCCCCACCACTCAGAGCCAACTGGCCGCCCCTCCCCCCAGCAGCTCTTTGGGCCTTTGACACTAATTGATACGGAGTTTCCCCTTCTAATCCTGCCTCTGCCTCAGAGCCCTTGTTCCTAGGGCATCTGTTGGTGAGAGGAGGAGGAGGCCGGGCCGACCGCCACCCGCCTGTCTGCCATCTGGTCTCAGCGCCACCAAGAAAAATCTGTAATGAATCTGTGGCCCCCGCCCAAAGGGTGGGGTGAGACCTGGCGCTTGCTGGCCCTGTACACACGCACGCACGTGCGCGCACACGCACAGACACACACGCACGCGCGCAGCCTTAGACACAATTGTTAGTAAAGCTTTTGTGCTGCCCTCTGAGGTCCGCTGCAGCGGAACAGCTGCTGGAAGGACTCCTGAGCGAGATGCTAAGAGGGGGAACTTGAATTATCCCACCAATGAATGGCATCTTTGGCAGCCGGCTGGGACTGGATGAAATGGGGAATAGGGAGGCAGGCAGTGGAGAGAAAGACAATTAAAGAGACTCAGGGCAGGAGAGGGCTGGGACTCCATAGCCAATGGGAGGGATGACAGTGAAGAGTCACATGGCTCCCTGCTTCAAAGAAGCAGACATTCTCAAATCCAGAGACTGAATAAAAGATTTGGAAAAGTTACAGTCTTCTTTCCAGTGCACAGAACCCTGTGTGATGTTCTCTCAGCCTCCAGGGCTGCCCGAAGTGCTGAGGAAGGACAGGACTCTGCACATCTGACTTCCAGTAATTCTGTCACTCGCTGGCTGTGTGACCTTGGGCCAAGTACTTGGCTTGTCTGAGCCTTAGGATTCCTCTGTGTAAAAGAGAATTTTCCGTTTCCACCTACTCACAAGGTTTTTAAGTCAGATCAGATCATTCACTCAAAGAGCAAATGTTTACTGAGTGCCTGCTGTATACCAGGCTCTATGCCAAGAGTCAGAGCTACAAGAAAACAGGATGAATTGGGGCGGGGAGGGTGCAGACAATGAGCCAGGAAACCAATGAATAATGATAATAAATTGTGAATAGGACCCAAGTACTGATTGCTTCAGCAGCTTTTCTAGATGCTTTGCCTTCCACTCACGTCACTCAGAACATTTCCCCCCTTCCTGAGCTGGTGTGGCCCTGCATAACCATATGTGCTAATATTTCATGAGTGCTAATATTTGTCCAGGAGCATATATTCTGCATGTCAGGGCAGTGTGAGCTCAGCGCCTGGCACGTAGTAGGGGATGCATCTTAGACACCCTATGAACAGTAAGTGGGGGGGATGAAAAGTACCAGCTGTCACATGACCAATGAGGTGCTCGTTCACTTTAAAATTTCATCTTTTATCCTCAAAACATTGAAAAATGGATCTACCTCATGATCCATCAATTCCTCTTCTAGGAATCTACCCAAAGGGACCCAAAACACTATTTTGAAAGGAAGCTGCACCCCTGCGTTTATTGCAGCACTATTTGCAATAGCCAAGATATGGAAACAACCTACTATAAATGCCCCCAAACAGATGAATGGATCAAGATGTGTTATATATACACAGTGGAATACTACTCATCGATCAAAAAGATGAACTCATGCCATTTGCAGCAACATGGATGAAGCTGGGAGGGATTATGTGAAGAAGGAAAAAGATAAATACTGGATGGTTTCACTTATGTGTAGAGTATAGGGAAACCAAACAAAGGGTCAGAACTAAGACAAAACATTCAGGCTGACCATAGATCTGAGGCCTATAGCAAGGGAGAGTGAGAGAGAAGGGTCAAAACAGGGAGGGAAGAGCACAAGGGACTATGGTGATGGTTTATGGGTGCGGTGGTGGTAGGAGAACTACTGGGACTATACCTGAGGGGAGAAATCAAGTACTGTCCAAAAACTAACAATGACATAAAAAAATAAATTTAAAAGTAAAAATAAAATAAAATTTCATCTCTTGGGTTAAAAACTAGACATTTTTCATCCTTCTGATTGGCCAAACAAAAATATGCAAGAAACATTTGGGTGAAGCTGTGGAGGGATGGGTATTCCCATATATTTTTGGTGGTTGTATAAACCCATGTAGTCTTTTGGGAGTAGGATATCTCATCATTTATCACAATTTTAAAAATTGGGTATGCAATAGCTAGTTTTTTATATTAATTTTGGAGGAAAAAGGAGGCAAGTCCAGGAGTATTCATTATAGTCATGTTTGTTGTCAAAGAAAAACCATCAACGGCCTAAATGACCTTCAATAAGAGAAAGTTCAAATTAACTATGGAACAGGCGAATTACGAACCCCAGTGGAGCAGCTGAAAAAATTGTGGTGGATTCGTGTGTATCTACATTGATTTCTAAAGATTGTAAGGAAAGAAAACAAATTGCAGAATGATTCACATATTATAGCCACATTTTATAGAGAATGCACACCCAAAAGCATTTTGGGTATATATTACATATAAAAGAACACCTTGTAGAGTATATAAATGCATATGTATAGAAAAATATCTCCAAGTATGTACACCAAACTGCTGATGACAGTGTGTCTATGAAGAAGGGGGATGGGGAATTGGTGACTATTTAGCTTTATCTCTATTGTTTACATTTTTTATTTATTTATTTATGCATACAAGCTGGGGTACAGGCCAGAGGCGTGGGGCCGCGAGAGGGTTCACCAGAGACAGAGTGGGGAGCAGCACAGACAGTTGGACAAAAATACACTGCTGAGGGGAGAAGCGGGTGAGGCAGGAGAGGTCTGCTGCACCATGTGGGAATCTCCCTGGCCAGGCATCGAACTCACCTCGCTGCGCTGCTGCTGACAGCTCCACAGCGCAGCGCTCGGCGCTTAGCCGCTGTGCCACCAGGGAGGCCCTATTGTTTACATTTTTAATAAGAATGCTTTCATACTTACAAGATTTCTCCCTGTGTTAGCTATGTATATAAACATTAATTTTAAAAAAAAGTATGCAGAGGACATCAAGTAGCAAAAACCAAATAAGTAATAGCCTATTACTTAGGACTTAGTAATCCTAAGTAATTAGTAATCCTGTTATTTAGGGTTTCCATAGTCAGATTTTTCAACCTTTCCACTACTGATATTTGAGGCCAGATGATTCTCTGTTGTGGGGACTGTCTTGTGTACTGTAGAATTACTAGTAGTGTCTTGGCCTCTAGTTGTGACAACCAAAAATATTTCCAAATGTCTCCTGGGGTGCAACATTACCACTGATTGAGATACACTGATCTAGTGAGAAAAATCCAAAATGGCTAGAAAAATCAGAACTGTGAAGACAGCTTTTACAAATCAAAAGATGTGTGAAAGCTTTGAAAATTAAAAAAAAAAAATAGCCATGTTGAGTGACACCTCTCTCCTCTGGGTGGGGCAGAGCTACACAGTTGAAGGAACGTGTGATTAGAGTCTGGACTTCAGTTCCCTGGGTCTCTATATTCTCATCTATGAAATAGGGGGACTCATGTCTCCTTCACGTGGCCCATTGTTAGTCTTGGGCATCTTGGTTTTAATGGCTTGTGTTTTGCCATTGACAGAACCTGTTCTCAAGACCCAACTGGTCAGCCTTGGGCAGATCACTTTCTTCATCTGTGAAAGGGAGAGGATGGTAATATCCACCTTGTAGGTTGGCTTTGAGGATTAAAATAACCGTCTGTCAACACTTAGCAGTGTCCCAATATGGTTCCAGTAGCTTCGATGTTGTTGGTGGCAATGTTTGCAAGTTGTGCATTAGTGTCCAGATATAAACCACTAGTATTTCCTTGAGAAAGAGGGTCAGAGTGTTTTGTTTTTTTTTTTCCCCGTCCTTGGAGGGCCAAATGATGGCCCTACAGTGACTGGTCATCGCTCATTCATTTATGCAGCAATTGTTTACCCTCTGAGCTCCCTGCTGGCCGTTTCCTTTGGACAGAAATGAATCAGACAGAGTCCTGCCCCTGGGGAGCTCCAATACTCCATTGTAACCTGGCATCTGAGCTAGGACTCACCCAAGTGTCTTTCTTATAGAGGTTCCCATGACATCATTCCCAGGAGGATGCTTCTGACTTAGCAACCTCCTCGGAGGGCAAGCTTTCTGGGAACTGTGCCCTGTTCCCCTGTTCCTTGCCGCCATATTCAGTCTTTGCCACCTGTCTCCCTTTTCCCCACTTTGGAACTATAGGGACAAATTGATATCAATCCTAAGAACAAAGCTTTCTCACATCCTTCCTGTTCTTCCACTTGTCTGCTCTCATCCCCCATTTTTAATTTTTTTTTCATTTTTTAAAGATTTATTTTATTTATGCATACAAGCTGGGGTACAGACCAGAAGCATGAGGCAGCAAGAGAGTTCACCAGAGTGGGGAGCAGAACAGTCAGATCGATGGAAACACACTGTTGAGGGGAGCAGCGGGCGGGCAGGAGAGGTCTGCTGTGCCTTGTGGGAACCTCCCTGGCCAGGCGTGGAACTCACGTCACTGCTGCCGCCAGCACCACAACGCAGCACTTAACCCGCTGCGCCACCAGGGAGGCTCCTTCATTTTTCAGGTCAACCAATAAACTCCTCTAAGACCATCCAGTCTACTACCACTGCCAGCACTTAGCACTGTCCCCCTCCGCACTCTTGTTTACTCAGCTAACTTCTTTCCACCCCATTGTGACTCATCTTTTTTTTAAGATTTATCTGTTCATGTATACAAGAGCTGGGGTGTAGGTCAGAAGTGGGGGGGTGGTGAGAGGACTCATCAGAGACAGTGGGGAGCAGAACAGGCAGGTCAACTGAATTACACTGCTGAGGGGAGCAGCAGGCGAAACAGGAGAGTTCTGCTGCACCATGTGGGAAGCTCCCTGGCCAGGGATCGAACTCAGGGTGCAGCCACTGTGGACAGCTTCATAGTGCTGAGACTTAACCCCTTGAGCCACCAGGGAGGTTCCTCCATCTTTGTTCTTTACCCCATAGTTCTTTGCTCTGTCTGCAAAGACTCTGCAAGTTCCTTGTTCTGCAACCATCCCAAACCGGGTAGAGCCATCATCGGTTCAAGCAGACTCTTTATCAGATGTTGTCGTGCCGTCCTTCCCTGTACTCCGAGGCCGTCCGCCACTCTGCCACATGGTCCTCGGCTCTCGAGCTCTGTTCTCTGCCGCTGCCACGCCCCTGCCTTGCGCTCAAACCTCGAGCTCAAGTTTCTGTGTCGCTGCCCTTATATAGTGTCTCATCAGGCCCAGGTGTGCCCACTCACGCATGTGCACGCCACCGCAGGTGTCCACCATTAAGTTCAACAGCAGTAGGGCGGAAAAATGATGTCTCCTTCATTTACCCAACATTCCTTTGTTTTTTTTTAAATAAAAGTCTATTTGACATACAATGTCATGAGTTTCAGGTATGCAATCTAATGACTTAACATTTGTATGGTGCTAAGTGATCACCAGTACAAGTCTACTTCCCATCTACTCCTAGTGACTTTTCCAAATGCGCAATGTTCATTGCCTGTTGCTTTCTGTCAGTTGCTTCTCACCTAAGCATTTCCAGTTAATAATACCTTCCCTGCTTAGTGACTGCCCTGTTGACATCTACGATGTCTCTGTTTACTCCCATCCAAGACAGACACCAACCCAATTACCTTCTGAACTTCAGGGAAGGCGCTAGAGAAAAATCTCACCAGGTGTTAAACATCAACCTGGGAGGTAATGCTATTTACTCCCAGCATGCACCAGGCCACAGTTGGAATTAACAGAAGGTTAGGAGAAAATTGGATCCACCCTCTGACTTCTCCAGATAGGCCCTGATGATGGGGAAGCATCATCATTACTTCTTTGACTGAGTAAGTGACATAATCTCCAAGAATATCAGATGGATATTTGCACACAAGTAACACACAAAACAAAATCTGGAGCCAAATAACTAAGCTGCTGATTTTCCTGTGCCAGTTTGCCTCTGCCAGTAGCTTGAAAGACATAAACAAGATGACCACACCAACAAACTGGTAACATCTCCTGGTCAATCATGAGAAAACCAGAGAGATTAAGCAATTAACTTGGTAAAAAGAACCTGAATGGGGATTAGGACTCAGGTCTTCCTGTATCCAAATCTTAAGTCTAGCAGATAATCATCTTTCTGCTGAACATTTTAAAGCACATTTTAATAATATAAGTAACACTTGGTAATCATTTTTCCAAAGCACTGCAGAACTATAAAAAATTGAAAGCCCCTTCATCTTAATTTTCTATTCCTATCACTAGAGGTGATTACTATTCTGCTGCCTTAGACATCCTTCCAGAAATGTTTTGTATGAAAACACAATGCTTTATGCTGGAAAGTTCCCTTTTCTTCTTACTTTGTATCTTGGATTTTAAAAGATATGATTACATTTCAGAGGTGTCTCATTCTTTTTAAATAGTTGTATATAGGCCTCATCCTTTCTTTAATCAATGTCTTAGTGATTCATCCAGCTGTTTTCAGAATTTTTGTTATAGTAAGCAAATGCTGCAGTCCTCATTCTGATACATCTTTGCCCACTTTGAGGGTTGTATATAGACTGTAATGTAAATGGAACAGTTAGAAATTCCTAGAGGAAGACGGTACCCAGCTGTCCTTCCCAAAGTTTGCACCCACCCCTTCCAAAGATATGAGTCTTTCCCCCTGACCTTTAGAAGACAAGGGATGACCAAACTCTTTCATCTGTCATGCTGAGAGTTAGAATGTGGTATATGCTTATTTTAATTTCCTTTTCTTTCATAATGAGAGGACACAATCTTTGCCCACATATTTTGTTTTGTATTTTTCTATGATTGCTTTACCACCTCATGTCTGTCTTCCAATTAATAGAACTGGGTCATTTGTTTTTTAATTTGTGAGAGCTCTTTGCATATGAAGGAAATTATTCTTCTGTCTGTCCTGAGTATTGCCTCTTAATTTTTTTTCTTTGTTTCTGATGAGGTTAAAGGTTCAGAGAAGACCACAAAAACATTGTAGGTGGCTTTTGGAGAAGGGACAGAAAGAGAAGCTAGATTCCCCCTCCCCAATCGTCTCTCTCTACCAAGAATGATTTGCTGTAATAGATGGAGCTCTGTGAGTCAGAACAGGTACAAGGATTTAATCTCCTCTCCTACTGCTGCATCTGGGTGCAAGGGAGGGCGTGTGTCGGAAAGAAGAAAAACTTGGGCCTCCCTGGTGGCACAGGGGGTTAAGTCTCAGCACTATGAAGCTATCCGCAGCCACCGCAGCACAAGTTCGATCCCCGGCCAGGGAGCTTCCCACATGGCACAGCAGACCTCTCCTGCCTCACCCACTGCTCCCCTCAGCAGTGTAATTCAGTTGACATGCCTGTTCTACTCCCCACTCTGTCTCTGGTGAATCCTCTCACTCCCCCCCCCACACCTCTGGCCTACACCCCAACTTTATGCATAGATAAGTAAATCTTTAAAAAAAAAAATAAAAGAGAGGGAGAGCGAGAAGAAAAACTGTTTGCAAGGAGGAGCTGGCTATTTCCCAGATCCAGCTGTAGTTGGCAACCTGGTCCCCATTCTCAAAATGCCACTCCAGGTTTTAGGGATGAAGCGCAGGGAGCATATGTCCAATAGGAATCCTGCAAGTGTGAAGTTTAGGAAAGCGCAGGAAGTGAGGAAGTGGGGCTACTCTGGGGCTGTTCAGTTTCAGATGACAGAAAAGGGATCAGCTTTCTCTGCTCAGAGGGACCAACACATCTGCAATTACTGAGCCCATGGGAGGATCTTTTGGCAAAAACTAATAATCCCATTAGAGTGAGAGGACCCTACAAACTAGTAAGCCCCCTTTCCACCCGAGGTACCCCTCAGATATGTGCCCAAATTCTGTTTAAAAACTTTGTTGAGGGCAAGCAATTGAGTTATTGTTTATGGCAAGATTGATGTAACCGTGATCTTAGATTACAACCTAAGTGTCCAATGGCGGGGGGGGCGGATTTATAGTAATATAGTGTGACCCACCCCAATATGGAAATGCAATGAAGGAATGAGACAAAACTCTTAAGTGTGGGCACAGAAAGGGGACCAAGGTATTGGTTGAGTTGTGAATTGTTGAATGGAAAATGTGGGGGGAAATGTGGGTCGTTCACTACCTAAGACTGCAGGATGGTCCTTTGCTTCCCCGCCATATAATCAATCCATGAGCAAGTCGATCAGTTATAAAGAGGGAGGGTGGGGAAAATGCATTTGTTCAGGCACCCAACGGATGAGAACCGGAATGAGTGGATTTAATTGAAGATACTGGGGCAGGGGCACTAGTATTGAAAAAAGAATCCTGTGGCCAGTACTCCAGAGAAACAGAAAGGATGTCTGATTTGCTTTTTTCTGAATTGAAATTTTCATATCATGGGTTTACTAAAAGCGGGGCATACCTCAACTGGGTAGCAAGCTGAAGACTCTAGGGCATCTATCTCACCCCCCCTCACACGCAGCAGTGACTGAAGTTTGTGTTTCCTTTAGGATGGCTTGGTTGCAGGAATTCAAGACTGAATGAATGAAACTTAAGTAGAGAGAGGTTTATCATAGGCAAATCTCCCAGGCCTCAGCTGCTCCCAGTTTCCAGATTTGGCTCCCACCTCTCAATAAGCTTCCCACCATAGAGGGACTGAATCCCCCAGCCCCAAGTTCACTTTCTCCCATGAGAGAACCTGATTGGCTCAGGTGAGGTGTACACTAATTTGACAAAAATCATATTCCAGTTGAAATGCTCTAGACCCCAGCTGAAATCATATTCCAATTGAAATGCTCTAGACCCCAGCTCTTTAAATATTTAATGGAGGCTTAAAGGGAAAAGTTGAGCACAATGTGCTTTGTGCAACAGGAATGATCAAGTAAACCCTAATCAAAAACTTGCTGACCATCCCTGGGTTGGAACAATGGCTTTTCTACATGTGAGGGCTGGCTGCAAATCCTCTCTCCTTTGCCTAATTAGCATGGGTTAAAAAAAAAAAAAAAGAGGATCCAAGTAATCCCTGAAGTGTTCCAGGATTTGAATTCCCCAAACATTCCCCACCCTATATTCCCCTCAATTGCACGTGTATTAATTTTTTGCTCTCATCTGCAAACAACAGCAGCTTCTTGCTTCTTACTACCTCCCATCTAACAACATTTTCTGCGTGTTTTATCCCACTCTCATAATAGCTCCTTTCTCTGAACCTGCACTTTCTGCCTCAGTCTCCCTGGGGCCAAACTGCTTCACTGAGAAAAGCAAATGTTGCCCCCACCAGCCCTTCTGCAGCTGTTTTGTTGAGTAGGGCTCTGTGATCGCTGATGACTTTAGAAGAGACAGGGCATTTGAAGGAGAAAGGAGATACCAGGGACTCACAGAAAGGCAGGGAAGCAAGGGACCTGAGAGACCATGTAAAGTAATGGTTTGGGTCCTTCAGGGGGACTGGGACGAATTGAAAAGCTGGAAAGCAAAGGATGTTTTTTTTTCAGGAAAACACCAAGACAGCTGCTTAACCTTAGGGCTCCTGTGTGTGGATTTAGGGGCGGAAACACCTTCCTCTAGGTGACCTGGTTGGTAAGTGAAGTAGGGCTGAACTTCAGCCTTCACTTAACCCTTCAGTGGAGTGGACGCCCGCCTTGCACAACGAAGGGTGTGCGCCTGCGCGGACTCCGGCATCTCATCCACCCCCACCCCACCGCCCTTTCTGCTTTTGAGTCCATACCCATCATGTTACTGATAGGACCTGGAGTCTCAGAGTGGGGAGGTGACATTCTCAAGTCACACCGTGATTCAGTTACCTGGGATGGCAGTTTGATTCTCTGTCCTTATTGTGTCCCTTCCATCCCCTTCCCCCCACGCCTTCTCACTTGCCTCCTGATTAAATAGCCCATTGGTTATCATCCCTCTACTCAGGCAAAGCAGCCCCGTGCGCTAGATAAAAATCTGTTGTCTAAATATCTAAATTAAATCCTTGTAGAAGATGCTTACATTGAAGTGTTGGTAAACTCTGTGGCCCCAGGCAGGGAAGAGCTATTCCTCTTATCAGTATAGTTTGGGTTGAATGATCCATTTCCCAGAGCGCAGGGAATGAAAGCATGAATAAGAGAAGGGTCGGGAAGGGGGGGGGGGGGGCGGTAGGTATGGAGGGGGGCCTCATTCAGAGCCTGGGCGCTGAAAAGGCGCTGCTACTCCAAGGAGGAGGTTGTCCTGAAGAGCATCCTTTAGGTGTGTTCAACACAGGCCGGTGCAAAAGTGCAAATGAATCGCCCAAAATAGATGAGATTTCTTTCTGTGGTAATTGCAAGCGGGGCTGGAGAAAGGTTTTATATCCAGAGCCCAGGAAGGAAAGAGCTGGGGAAAGAAAGAGGATTTTATTTTGGAGCCAAGAGCGAGGAAAGGCTTTTTAAAATGGGAGGGGGTGTGAAGGTGGGCTTTTCCAAAGAGAAAATTTTTTGTTGGTGAACAGGGAGAGGCTGATCCCTCCCACCCACCCCCTTCACACCCAAACACACACACACACACACACACGCGCGCGCGCGCGCGCGCACGCAGAAGACAGGGGCAGTAGGGCAGCAGCGGGGCAAGTGACTCAGAAACGATGGAGGAAAGCCCGCTGCCTTGGTTGTCTGGGGGACCTAGCTGTGATTCCTCGGTCTCATCATTGAAACAGGAGAACCACAGAAACCAGGCCCAAGAGAGCACCTCCCGTATGAGCCCATGTATATTCAGCGCAAAAGCAGGCCAAACTCAGCTCAAAATTAGAAAAAAAGCAGGAAAGGGAGATGAGAGAGTGACCGGAAGTGGGCAAGGAAGGGGAAGCTCCTGGGTGTTGGAATGTTCTGTTTCTTAATCTGGTGGAAATTTATCGAGCTGTAATGTGATTTGGGGACTCCTCTAAAAGGATGTTCTGTTTTACTTAAAAGTTTACTCGAAAAAAAGAGAAAGACTAAGAACCAACTCTGAGCTCCTAGTTTCTCAGATGGAAACTGGAGGCAAGAAACTGCCTGGAATTTCAGGCAGAAAGTGGAAGCCTTATGAAATGCGCGCAGGATGACCTTTAGGAGCATCCGAGGGGTGCGCTTTCATCAGCCTGTGGGGTCAGAGTGGAAGGATTTCCGGGACACCCCACGTCTGGGAGACTCTGCCAAGGGCTTTGACGGGCGCATGCGCACCACTGCCCCCTAGTGGCCATTGATGCCAGAATCTCTCTGAACAGGGATGGGAATTCAGCCATGGTCCCAAGGTAGAAGGACCCCACCTGAACTGAAGTTAGCAGAAAAGGATGTGTCTGTGGCTCAAAGGAGAAGAATGCCTGCTTTCTTTCTCTTTTAGAGAAGCCTTGGCTCGGCCCTCTGACAAAGACTTCATATTTATTTGCTCTTTTAAAAAAATTCTTTTTCAAAGTCCACTCTGCTAGGGACAGATGTTTAGGGATCCAGCCACAACTGAGGATATCACCCTATAGGGCCAAGATTCTAGGTGGTTGTTTAAGGCAAAGGTATGATTTCCATGGGGAGAAAGTCCCTAAAGCAGAGGTAGAAATTTAAGCCAGATGCCAAGCAGAACTTCCTAACTGCAATTTTAGTTGAAAATCCACTGGATATGAAGGAGGGAAGCTTTACTGGACACAGACTTCATATATCATGGAGTTGACTTACCAGTCACATTGTTACATATACCTAAACTGAAGCCACAGAATTGTGCCAGTTAGGGTGTTTGCAGTTGCAGGTCCCAGAAAACACAATGGGAAATGGTTTAAATAATGAGAACTTAACAACAGTCCTGAGAGGGTTGGTTAATTCAACAACTCAACTAGAACTCAGGCATGGCCCTGCCATCCTCAGGGTGATAATGATGTTTTGCCTTAATACTACAAAAGGGCTGCAAGCTCTCCAGCCACTGCATACAGACCCAGTGAGATGGAACAATCTTTTTCATGTCCTATTTTAGAGACAAAGAAAACCTTCCCTTGAGGCCTCCCAGAATTATATTCTATGCCTGCACCTAAGCCAGTCACCACTGTTGAGAATATACTTTCCATGGTTCATTTTGATCAATCAAAACTCATTCTCTGGTGCCCAGCCTTCTTTAATGAGGCATGCGCTGTTCTCCTAACCCAAATTCCTGAACGGAATGAGGATTCTAATTAGCAGAGGGGAGTGTCTGCTGAATGGGAAAATGAAGTGTCTGAGAGTGAAAAATTAGAGGGTGTGAGTCAATCCCTGGGCCACCAAATGGAAAGCAACTGTGGGTACCTGGCAAAGGAACAAGTTCTAGGGTCAGCTCAGCACTTGAGTGGTTGGGTGATCTCTGTTCCTCCTTCACTCCTCTGAGACCAGCAGTTCCTTTGGGTGGGGGGGACCAGTGAGAGCTGAGATCTTAAAAGGCCTACAACCCCTCTGGCCCTTGCTATGGGTGGAATGATGAAGAGGTTACAAGTGTCACATGGTCACGGGCCACTTGTGTGACGGAGCAGCACTAGAACAATCCATCAGTAGCCCAGAGGCGCCGAGATCTCCATGCACACTGGGCTGTGGTCTCCCCACACCCACCAGTGTGTTCTCAATGTGCAAATCAGATTGTGTCACACAGCTTCTTAGAACCTTCCAACATCTTTGCATTATTCCCAGAACTCCAACCCTTACCTTGCCCTCCAAAGTCCTGAATGATCTGATCCCTGACTCCACCTTCCACACCCCGTCATTCTTTCCCCTCATCCATTTGCTCCTTCCTCATTAGGCTTCATTCCCTTTCTTCATTTGTGCAGACCCAGCACATAGTAGGTGCTCAATAAATATGTGTGGATTGATCAATGCTTTTCCCCAGCCACTAGTCTTAATTGGTTTCCTCCCACGTCATTGTTACCTCCTGCCTGTGCTTCCCCCTTGACAACGCCTGCCCTTCTTGCAAATGGAACCCTCCCTATCACTTTCACAGAACTCTAAACTTTTCTTCACGGTGCTTATCATGACTGTTTTAGATATATTTCTATGTTGTTTGTTTTGATATCTATTTTTTAAAGATTTATTTATTGTTTATGCATACGGTGCTGGGGTATAGGCCAGAGGTGTGGGAGGGGCGAGAGGATTCACCAGAGATAAAGTGGGGAGTGGAACAGGCAGACTGACTGAAATTCACTGCTGAGGGGAGCAGCAGGCGAGACAAGAGAGGTCTGCTGCACCATGTGGGAAGCTCCCTGGGCAGGTATTGAACTTGTGCTGCAGTGGCTCTGGGTAGCGTCATTGTGCTGCGACTTAACCCGTTGTGCCACCAGGGAGGCCCTGTTTTCTCTGCCAATGTGAGCACTTCAAGAGGACTGCCCATCTTTGTGTCTTTCCCCAGCTGCATTTTCAGTGCCTGGGCCATTGTGGGAGCTCAAAGACAGTCCCTGACACCCTGAGAAGGCGATGGTCTGTGTCGCCTCACTAGTCAGTCTCTCCTCACTCAGGCTTGCCTCCTGGTGGATCTCTGTGCAGTTAACAAAGGTGCCCTCACTGGGTGGTTGGATTCTGGCTGATGCAGCCTGACAGCGGGACACCCAGGGCGGGGGGTGCAGCGCCTATGAGTCCCTCAGGCTGGGTGCCTTCGTATGCCCTTCAGTGGCTCACACAAAGCGACCTGGCCCTTTGCAGGTCTCTGCTTTGTGTGTGTCCCACCCCAGGCCCCTTCTTATGTCCTTATGTCCGGGCTGGGCTGCCTGCCTTCTCTAAAGCCAGCGTGTCAGCTTTGATCTCTTAATCCAGGTTCGCCAGAGCATGATTGACAAGCGTTTAAAGTGAGCTTCCCTGGGGCCGAGGCCTGCCCCTGTGTCCGGTGTGGGGATGAACAGGCTGGCCAGGTCTCTGAGTTTGCTCTTGGGGCCTGAGCATCTCTTCTGATCCTCCTCCCTCCAAACAGGCTGATGTCGGGGAGCATAACACACATCTTTCAGGGCTCTCTCAAGAACGCCGTGTCTTCCCAGCAAGAGCCCAGAGATCCATAAGCACTTGCGGCGTGAGACCCTGTTCTGGGTACTGGACAAATGGGAGAAATGATTTATGTGCTCCTGCCCCATGCAGAACTTCCATCCTGTATGAGGAAGCACTGGGAAGAGTATTCCGGGTGTCCAGAGCAAAGGCACATAACCCTGGGGTGTGTCTGTGTGCGTATGTATGCGTGTACGTGTGTGCATGTTTGTGTGTGTGTAGGGAAACAGAGGATAAAGATATCCAGGAGAAATGACACTGGTGTTGAGAATTTAGCCAAACAGGGAATATAGAGCTGGGGCGGTGTTGGAGAATAGGACCAATGTGTGAAAGGCAGGGAGCAAGAGGGAGCTGGTAGTATTTCAGGGTCACCAGAGTATCTGGTGCCAGCGTTATACCATGAGAGAGGAGGCTGGCCAGGTAGGCAGAGTACAGGTGTGAATGACATGAATCCAGACCTTCTAAAAATAGCTCGGCAAGGTGGGATTGCATATGTAAGGATTGCACAGGGGACACTACCTGAGAGTAAATGGGAAGGGGAGGTGGGGCTAGCCAGGAAAGGCTGGGAGAACATCTGACCTTGAATGAAAGAAAAAGGGGAGGAAGCCAAGCTGCTGTGAAGTATAAGGGAGGTTGGGCAGGGCTCGTGGGGGGCCTTATGCCAAATTCAGCCACCAGAGGAGTCCTACACATGCCTGCCTTGGTGTCTCAACGCCTAACATTTACTGGGGGCATCACGTGGGAAGGATGACCTTCCAGAAAGGTCAGAGCTTGACACTGACGGCCTTCTGCCTTGGTGCTCCCTGCCGTCGAAGATCTGGGAGCTATATTCTCCTGACCACCACCTATGGGTCTGATTTTATTCTAGGGAACATGGGAAGCCACAGAGGTTTTTAATTTTTTATGCTATTAAGAGAAATCACTTGAGTGACTCTGGAGAGAATGGGCAGGAAGAGATCAATAATTTTTTTAAAGTGGTGGGTGGAGCTGTCACAGAGGCCCAGAAGAGATGATGTGGCCAGGACTTGGGTTGTGATGGGCCATAGGAAGAAGTGGACAAATTGAGATACCATTAAGAAGACAGAATAATTAGAACTTGGTGGTTTTATGTGAAAGGTGAAAGAAAGGACTCAAAATGGAAGAGAGAGAGGATGAAGGGGACATCTATTGTCATTTGTGTGTTCGACACAGTGGCTGGTGTGATGATCTCATTTAATTGCTGTGACAATACTGTAAGTTTGGTTCTAGACAGCAGCAATGGTGAACCCCCCAACCCAGCCACACCACTCCAGGTGGTTAGCCAAATCTAATCATGCAATCCCATTCTTGTACCTGCAGTTCTTTTAGGAATGAGTGTGTGACCCAATCAATGCCAATAAGATGTAAAGAGAAATCTGTTGTGGGATTTAGGGGGATGTAGTCTTAATTAGTAGGGTGTCTGTTTGTTTTGGTTATTGTCTCTTTTGCTGTACAGAAGTTTTTTAGTTTGATGTCGTTCCAGCTGTTTATCTTTTCCTTTACTTCCTTCGCTTTGAGGGAAGTGTTTTTAAAGATTTTGCTGAGATGTATGTCATGTAGTTTTGCCTATATTTTCTTCTATAAATTTTATAGTTTGAGATCTTACCTCCAGGTCTTTTATCCATTTTGAGTTGGTTTTTGTGCATTGTGTGAGGTAGTAGTCTAGCTTCATTTTTTTGCATGTGGTACATATACACAATGGAATACTATTCAGCATTCAAAAAAGATAAACACATGCAATTCACAGCAACATGGATGGAGCTAGAAGGAATCATGATCAGTGAAGTAAGCCAGAAAGAAAGAGACAAATATCAAATGGTTTCACTTATAACAGGAATATAGGGGAGCCAAATAAGAATGAGACATTCAGCAGGGGAGGGGGGAGGGTAAGGGCTCAAGAGGAGGGAAGAGGGGAGCACGAGGGACTATGGTGATGGCTTCACGGGTGAACAGGTGATGGGTAACCTATGGGGAACATACAATAATGTAAAAGATATGAATAACAAAAATAAATAAATAAAATTTTTTTTTAAAAAAGAGTCACATTTAAAAATGATCTTTTCTTCTGGACATTCTGGTGTCCTGGGTATGATGTCTGGAGCTGCCAGCCAACATGACGGGACAGCCTGAGAGTACAGCCCTCACATGGCAGAGCAAAAAGAAAGAATCTGGGCTCTGAATGATAGAGACTCTGAATAAGCTCACCCTGGAGCCCACCCAACCATTGGGCTTCTTGGGATTAAGGTCAAATATTTCCTTATGGTTCTCAGCAGTTTGAGTCAATTTTCTATTTCTAAACTCATACAAATCATAGTTCTGCTTTATAGAATAAGAAAGAGAATCTTAAAGTCACCCAACTGCTACCTGGCAGAGTAAGGACCCAATCTCAGATCTTCATACAAGATCACTTCCCCTCCTCAGTGATAATTTTCCTCTTTGATGTTAACTCAAATTGTCAGACACTAATAAAGCTAGAGATCTTACCCTGAGTGATATTAACATTTAGGGCAATGAGAGTCAGATATATAATCCTTCATTGTACCCTTGCTGAATACTCTGCAAGATGAGAATTATGGTGAAGGACATAAATGACCCGCCTTTGAAGAGTTTATGATATAGGAAGGAGAAATGAACGTAATTAGAGAATAGAATAATAGATCACACTTAGGGAACACTTATTACATGTTTGACAATGGAATGAGTAGTAACACATCTTATCACTGTTTCTTCCTCACAACGATCAACAGGGCATTTACTATCACTGTCTCCACATCACAGATATAGAGGCTGCCATGTCACCCAAGACTGCAAAGATGGTAAAATGGGATTTAGGAAAGTCTGATTCCAAAGATTGTACCCTTATAACCCCTATGCTATAGGGGTCTCCTCCACCGGATTAATTAATGCAAGACAGCCTCAAGCAAGTGGTGTAGGATAGGATGATAACGGCCGAGATGCTTAAGCGCTATGTGCAGGTGCTTTGCCCGTGTGGCTACTAATCTCAGCGGTTCTCAAACTTGAACATGCACTGAAGTTACCTGGAAGCTTGTTAAAGCCCCTGACTTTTGGGCCCCAGCCCCAGTTTCTGATTCAACAGATGATGGCCTGTGTGTGTGTGTGTGTGTGTGTGTGTGTGTGTGTAGGGAGGAGGAGAAGTCTTAGAATTTGCATTTCTAACAAGTTTCCAGCTGATACTGAATATCAGGGATCACGCTGTGAAAGCCACTGCCTTTGACTCCTGTAAAGGAGAAATTACTGTGCACATTTTGTGCATGGGAAAACTGGGTGATAGTTGGCAACTCATCTGTCCACACTTGCAGTGGTTAAATGCTGATTCAGCCTGACTTCAAAGTCTGTGTACTATCCATTGAACCATGCTATCTCAAAATGACAGTGGTGAAATTCAGGATGAGAGAAGACTTTGAGAATGCTCGGAGAAGGCTTCCTGGAGGAGGAGGAGACCTTGGAAAGTGAACCTCCCCAGGTTGGCCTCCCCAGGCTTTAGACATGACCAAAGGGATGCTGGGTTTGCTTCATTGTATCTGTGCAGACACTTGCGGGAGGGGTGCAGTGAGGACAGAGTCAGGATTGCTCCACAAAGGGAGGCCTGGGCAGAATACACAGCCTGGAGTAGGAAGAGAGTGGGGGGTCTCAGGCAGGAAGGGCTGATTAAGATCCCCACTGAAACACCTCATCATGGGTGGGAAAACACCATGCTCCAGACCAAAGTCGGGGGACAACTCAAAATCTTTGTTCACCTGAGGGGATGGGTAGGCATCCAGACAAGCCCATTCAAGGGAGAATGGACAAGCTGGGTTGGATCTACTCGCCACAGAAGCTGCTCCTTTATTCCCATTCTAATTTCCTGAATCAAAGCAAAGGACAAAGATGATGATTTCTCCTTTGCCATTGCGGAAGAAATAATAATATTCTGTGATGGAAGGCACAGGGAATGTTCAACCAGAAGGAAATAATAGATGACTACGTGGAGACACAAGCTTGGTGAGAAAACACCTCAAAAACTACGTGCAAAAGTGAGAAGCTTTTTTCCTATGGGCTTGCCAAGAGGAGAAGTTGAGCCAATAGGTGGAAATTCCAAAGGAAGACAGAATGTGCTGGCTGTTCGTGTGTCATTCATCAATCCAGTCACTGAGTCATTCAACCACCAAGTATTGAGACCCCACTGTGCGCAGGGAGGGTGCTAGGTGTTTGGTGAATCAGCCAGTCCTGTCTTCATGGTTGACCTAAATCCATCTGTTGCAATTTGGCTTCGTTTTGAAGTTGAAGTGTGTTAAGTCCTTTGTCAGGAAGAAAAAATGTGGCGCATCACCTTCCCTTCCTGTCCCCTGTCTCTTCCTGCCATGATAAGACAAGCCTTGATTGTAATGAAACTTGCCGTGGATGCCAGAATCACATCGGTCAGAGCCCTTTCTCCCCCAGGGGGTGGGGGCCTTGGGTTAAAGGCAGACATGATGTGTCCAGGGAAGCAGTAAGCCGTCTGCTCCAGGTAACCATAGCAGGAGACTGTGCTGATGGAGGGGCTTGTTTCCTGTGAGGACAACTTCCAGCTGATGACCTATCCCCCAGGGACCCAGACAGCTGTCCCAAGGCATTTCTGGGGTCTGGAAGAGAAAATCCATCAGCCTTTCACGACTAAGCAGGGGAAGGTTTCAGTTCTCTAATAGAGTCATTAGCTGGGTAACAGATGAAACCAAACAGCGACAGAAGGGCAGAAGTAACCAAAACACGAGAGAAAAATGCAGGGGGAGGGTTCCACCTTCTTCCAGATGTTTTTGTCAAAATTCCCTCTACTGCCCAGCTTCATGAAATGTCAGAAAGCAAGGGATTTGCAAGGAGCAACTCAAAGAACTCAGGGCAGTCCACAGGATGAGACAAGAACTATCCAGAAGGGAGGGAGGACAGATTTTCAGGAAGCAGCAAGCTAATCCGGTAGAGAAGCTGATGATGTCATAGGACACTTATAAATGCTCTCTCAGTGGTTCTGTAAGCCCAGAAAATCAAGCAGAATGATTTAGGTTTTTTATCATTTCCCATTATTTTTTTAATTATATATATTTTTTTATTTATGTCTTTTACATTATTGTGTATTCCCCATGGGTTACCCACCACCAATTCACCTATGAACAGTCACCATAGTCCCTTGTGCTCTTTTCTCCTCCGTTTTGAACCCTTATCCTCCCCCTTCTTCTGCTGAATGTCTCTCATTTCAGGTTGCTGGTAGTCCTTGTTTTAGTTTTGTTGTTGGTGTTATTTTCTCCTCCTGATCTCTTATATGGGTCCCCTATATTCCTCCTATGAGTGAAACCATTCAATATTTTTCTTTATCCTTCTGGCTTATTTCGCTGAGCATGATCCCTTCTAGCTCCATCCATGTTGCTGCAAATTGCATGAGTTTATCTCTGTTGATTGCTGAATAGTATTCCATTGTGTATATGTACCGCATCTTCTTGATCCAGTCATCTATTTTTGGGCATCTGGGTTGCTTCCATATCTTAGCTATTGTAAACATTGCAAGCAGAATGATTTGTGAGAGATAAAGGACCATGTTCTCAAAAGAAAGTTTAGTCTGTCTTGGGAATTTATCTCACTGGTGATTTGTATTAATTAACCCTGCTTTCGAACTAGAAAAAAATAATATATGCCCCTTATGGAAAGTAGGGGAAACAGAAGGTAAAAATTACCCCAATCACATAATTTAAAGGTAAATACTATTAACTTTTTACTGCTATCCCTACAGTCTTTTGTCAATACATGTGAGCTTCATGCTCTTTTGTAAAGTTAAAATCATATTTCCATAGTTTTGTAAACTGTTTTTCTCATTTGACAATATATTGTGAAATTACCGTCTGGTTCCTGCCTCTCTTTCCCCCAATGTTGAAATATTTTTTTTTTGGTGAGCACTATTTTAATGCCTATATTTTATGAATGCATTAGGTTCAAAGATATGAAATATTGTGACCTACTTTAACCTACAAAAAGGGAAATTTCTTAGGGTTCACCTATATTATAATTGACTTCTCTAGTCTGACATACATTGACATTTAGATTGTTCCCAGATGTTCTCAATTATTAAAATTTTTCAGTGAACTCCTTTGTGTCCAGGTCTTTGCATGCATCTGTGATTATTTCTTCATGACAAATCCTTATGCACTAGCTAATGTCACAAATTCACAAAAGGCAAACTTAGCAGCTTAAACAATAGGCATTGTTAGCTCACTATTTCCATGGATCAGGTTTAGTTGGGTCTTTGCTTTGGGAGTTCTCATAGGTTGCAACCTAGGTGTGGACCAGAGCTGAGGTCTTACCTGATGGTTCAACTGGGGCAAGAACTGCTTCCAAGTTGATCTGCTTCCAAGTTCATCATGGTGATTATGGGCAAGAGTCAGTTTGTGTTAGCTGTTAAGCTGAGACCTCTCTGAGTTCCTTGCCACGGACACTTCTTCATAGAAAGCTCACAGTCAGATAGCTGACTTCATTAAAGTCAGCCAGGGAAGAGTCTGCTAGCAGGATGGAGCTACAATCTTACGTACCTGAATCACACATGTGACGTCCTATCACCTCTGCTATATTCTTTGGGTTAGAAGCAAGTCACAGTTTCCACCCACATTCAAAGAGAAGGAATTACACAAAGGTGTGAATGCCAGGTGTGGGATTATCTTAGAGTCTGTCCATGAAATTTTAGCAGTGGAATTGATCAATAAAATGATACAAAGCATTTTTAGGATTTCTAGATTTCCTGATGAATTCTGAAATAGTTATATGAGTTTGTCTTCCCAGGAGCAGTTAATGAGAGAACTTCTCTGTCTGCAGTTTCACCAGTGCTGCCTATTATCATTTTTTTTAATTCTTTTCTATTTGAAAAAGAAGATATCCTGTTTTTATTTAAATTTCTCCAATAACTTTTTTCATTTATTACCTGGTCACTGTATGTCTTTCCTATTTTTTGATAAATTACCAATTAAGATCTTCTGCCCATTTTTTTTTGAAAAAAAAGATTGTTCACATTTTTGATATATTTGATTGACCATTTGTCCATCACACATGTTTTAGTTACAATTTTTCAGATTGGTCATTTGTTTTCAAATCTTGGTCACAAAATTTACAAAAATATTTTTTGTGGTCAAATCCAACAGTTAATTGCTTTATGATTTCTTATTTGGCTTTTATTCCCAAATGATCTCCACCCCAAAATGACATTATCACTCAAGGTTTTCTTTCAGTACTTCATAGTGGCGATACTTTAATTCATCAAACCAGTGGTTAATCTCACTGATCTCACCTAGGTGACTGTGTCAGAGACAGTAGCAGGATGTGTCTCAGTGGTGCGGATAGAAGGATGGAGCATGGAAACACTAATCCTGTGATTTCAGTTTCCTGCTTTAGTGTGTCAATTAGAACTTCTGAAGAAAACAGTCCAATAAAACAAATAGGCATCTTTGTTAAGAATGTTCCTAGGGTTTTGCCATGAAGCATGATATCCTTTTGTTGGTTTAAAATCAGCATTTTTGATCAAATTTATTCCTAGTGCTGTAATAGATGTTAGCTTTGGGGAGGGGTACCTCAATTTAAATGATCCCAATTTTTTTCTTTATTAGTTGACATTGGGATACATTTCATTGGTGGTAGCACATGTATTACTTAATAAACTTTTGATATCTATTTGTTAATATTTTATACCAGATTTTGGCATGTATATTTAAAGTAAAATTAATTGGTTATTATTATTATACTAGAGTTATGTTAATCTGATTAAATACTTTGGGAAACTTTCTCCTTTTACTAGGCCTACATATGATGTATACAGTGTGGCATTGATGGGTTTTTGAAGTTTGGAAAATCTGTCTCTAGAGCTGCCTGGACCCAAGGCACTCAATAGTTAACTATGTAACAGCTGTTCGACTCTTTGCTATCGATGATCTAGTCAATTTTTCTGCCTCTTGTGTTAATATGGAGATTGATATTTCCTCTACAAATTGGCCATATTGGACATTCATTAAGAGTGTTTAAAACTTGTTAGCTAAAACTTACAATAATCCTATAATATTAAAACTAAATTTTGATCTGTAATTATGTTCCTAGTTATATATATTCATTTGTTCTCTCTTTTATCCTTGATTAAATATAATGAATCATTATTTTATTGTTGATTTTGCTGAATGAATTTTTATATATCAATATTTTCTTAGCCTTTCAATTTTTCTAATTCGCCAATGTCTTCATTTATTTTCATTAAACAAATGTCTCCTTTCTGTTTTTAATATTTGTAGCATGAGAATGTTCAAACACACTCAAAATTAAGATAAGTATAAGGTACGCTTATATGTTCATGAATATACAACAGTTTTTAAGATTTGACCACATTTGCTTTTCTCTGTCTTATTTGCTGAAGTGTTTTAAAGAAAACCGTAGAAACCTCATTATTTTATCCCCACATAATTCAGAATGCATCTCTGATAGAATTTTCCCCCTATCTTCTTAGAGGTATTTCATCATTCTTCATCCACCTTATTAGATCAATTTGCCTTCGTTTATTGATTTTTCATCCTTTTTATATAATAATGGCATTTATGACTATGAATTTGCTTTTGAGTACAGAATTTACAGTACCTACAAATAAATTCAGTATATGCTCTTGTTACTGATGTTGTCAACGTTATTTAAAGTTGATGTGTTGATTCTTGATCTAATAACTATAGAGAAGAAATGTGTATGTATCTTTTTGGCTTTCTTGGTTACCTCTTTAGGAGCAATTCTTTGATGATCTCTTCAGTTACCAAGAGACAATTTCCTCTTCCATCTTATCAAGAACATTCCTAAATGTTTCTCCTTATCATGGCTCTTGATTGCTGAGTCTTTGTCTTTATCCCCTTCTTCTGAACCTTGAGGTTTTTTTATTTTTAATGGCCAAACACTGATCTCCATTTGCTCAGGCCACAGAGTGAGGTCCATGCTTATCATAAATTGGAAGCCTGTATAGTCTCTAATAGAAATTTAGTAGATCTTTGATCGGATATACAGGCCAGATGAAGCGGTAAGGGAAGCCCTTAGTTTTGTTGTAATATTCCTCTCCCTTTTTGTAGACTCAGCTGTTTGGAGAGGTAGCTGGAGCCAACGATCCCTTTGGGAGCTTTGCCTGTGTGAGAGATTTCATTCTTGTTAGTGGGGAAACCTGGGCTTAGGTCCCAAGACCCCAGCAGCGCCTGACTGTGTACACGTGCCAAGTAGGGATCACGCCGCGGAGGCTTCTGCTCATGTCACCACTAGGTGACTTCACTTCCCCAAGACAAGGGTGGGTTCCAGCATTGTCCTTGGATGACATCGTGGCCCCTGCTGGAGCCCAGCAGGATTGGGCTAGGGTCTCTTCCATCTGCTGGGCTAGTCATTTTGAGCACACAGTGGCTTCGGTGGAGCTCCGGCCTTCTTCCAGGCCCACCCGCCAATCTCTGCCTTGTTGCTCCTCAGTCTCCTTCAAGCTTTTGAGAGTTGCCCTTCCAGAGTTTCTAGTATAAGCAGAGTATCTTGCTGTTGAAGAAACAGCCCGGTGTCTGGCTCCGTTGGTTGTGCGACAGGAACTTGGTTGCTGCTTTGCGGTGGGAACGCGATGAGGGACACAGCAGTCGTGGAGCAGGTTTGCGAGGCAAGACTCTGCTCCTTGAGCACAAGTCCTTGTGCCACTTATTGAAAGCAGACAGGCTAGTGACAGTGGTATGAGGAGTGAGGTTGGGGGGCATGAGGGGGACAAAGGTTTATGAGGAACAGAGAAAGGGACATTGTGACCATACATCAAGAGACATCTGCGTCAGCGAAGTGTTTGATGTTATCACAGGCAGAGTTATCTGGAGACCGCCATGGAGATAGTCACGTAATCAGGTCAACAGTGACCTAGGCGTCCCCAGACCTGCCTCGTGATACGGGGTGTGCTCTAGGTAGTCGAGGAATGCTCTGCTGTGATTTGCAGATAACAAGTAGGTCACAGTTGCCCATGAGTGTTCAGCTCATAGAAACCCACAGTTGGTCATCTCGATGGCATTTTGGGGAACACCAGGGAAAGGAGGTGAATGACACACCTGAGGAGTTCTTGGGAAAGGAGAAAGGAAAGAGTAGGTGCAGAGAGATGGGGAAGAGAGGGAAAGAAAGAAAACGCAGGACAGAAAAGACAGCACGCCTCCAAGGCAGTGCCCAGCTGTGCCTTACGAGACTACCCTCTGCCCTGCCCAGTCAGGGTCTCAGGATGGCCCCAGATCCTGCAGTGATGTTCCGGGAACACGGTGATGCTAAGGGTGTCATTCTGAGTGAGTTCCTTGCCGGTCCTCTTCACTTCAACCTTCTTCTGAGGAAAGGGAATTCCCAAATGATTTTTTTGGTCTCATTCCCAAACGATCTTAGAAATGGGTTGTGATAAAGGCAATAAGGGGTATCAAAGACAAGGTGGGTATTTCCGCCCCCTGCTGGTGAAAGTGAGACATAACTCCACTCTTGCCCCCAGTTTTTGAGCAGGACTCACCCGAGGAGGGCCTCTTTAATCCAGTGGGAATATAGAGGCAGAAGGGTTCGAGAAGGAGAGAGGGGAGGTTAGAGAGACGGAATGGGGAGAATACAAAGAGGGAGGGAGGAGGCAGAGATTTCAGAATGAATGTGACCCAGATTGTAAAAGGCCTTATACCATAGGAGGGGGGAAATACTCTGGGAGTTAAGAAACATTATCAGAAAATAGATTTTCCTGTCCAGAATGAATAAAACAGATGCAGGGCCTGGTAGGTGGGACTGGCGGGGAGATTAGGAGACAGGGAGAGAGACAGGGCCCCTACTAACCCTTCAGGATGAGGATTGGATTTCTGTCGAATTTTTAATAGAGGTCTGCGTGTCTCCCCATCCCATTACAGTCTGGGTGAGAGATTATCCAGGCACATCAAGGAAAACAGACCTGTGTGAACTAAGATTGTGTTGCCACAGGCCACATTGTGACATGGAATTTCTTTCGGGGTCAACATGGCTGATTTATTTTTGTATGGACCCCGTGGTGTCCATTAGGCCTCCCAGGCTGCGGTCACTGCAGGGATAGCCGGCATACGTATGTGTTGTCTGGGTACATGGCAAAAGTCCTGGTACACATTTGATCAAGAGATGAAGGAAGAAAAGTGTATCTGGGCTGCTTCTCAGCACCTAAGGCACATCTAGGGCTAGGAGTTGACACACCTGGACTCTATGCCAGTCCCATCAATTGCTGATACATAAACTTGGGCAGTAGCATCACCTTTCCGAGTCTCTGTTTTCTCAACTGTCAAATGAAGGTGGTTAGTAATCTCTGCTGGCCCAGCAGATCGATGAGGTATGACGGTGCTGGCAATATTAGAGGAGTAACTAATTCAGGTGGGAATAATAGACTGTTGTAGCCACTTATTCATTCAACAAACATTTATTGAGCAACTACTTGGGCTACTGGCTTCGGTAGGTGTTGAGACGCAGCTATGACCATCCCTGGCTCCACTGTGCCCACAATCCAGTGGCTCGACAGATTCTTCCCTGTCTTGCTTATGGGCTTGCTTCCTTATCCCTGAAATTCAAAACATTTACCAAGTTTTTCTTTCTTGGTTTTTTTTGGTTTTTTTTTTTTTTTGAACTTGCTAGCCTATTTGATTTACCAACAGAAGTCATCCTTGAACTTAGCACAGTCTTCTTCATCATTTCTGCCTGCTCTTTCATCTCCTTCTTATTAGACAATGTTGATTGTCCTGGATTTAAGCTCCATCTCTTCTTTCACCCTCTTCCTTTTCACATCTTCATGGAAAGCTACAAGGGGTGGCGTCCCCAGGAGTTTGATAGCGGTGACTCCGGCTGCCCAGTTAAACCAGCTTATTATAAGCTCTTCCTGGAAAGCCATCACGGTTCTCCCTCACAGCCCCTCACCTTCCATCAAGTGGAGGTCCAGAGGGTGCAAAGGAGGAACTGAACTGGTCTTTCGATGTCCAGCTCTACTCCCAATATTGGGCAGGGTGCAGAGAGCAGATCTCAAATATATCAGCCTCTCTAAATATCAGAGAACTGAACAGGAAGCTTCTTACATAGATTAACTTGTTTGATTTTCATGATAATTCTCATTCTATGAAAGCTACCCATATTACTTCCATCGTTCAAATGAAGAAATTGTAGCACAGAGGTGAAGCCATTTGCCTAAAACACTAAGTATTAACTGCAGAACTGGGCTTCAAATCCCGTGTTATCTGGGCCTAATTAAATCATCTGGGTTCTATTCACAAATCTCAATCTATCTGACTTTGGTTGAGCCCCTTAACTTATCTATACCTCAGTTTCTTCATCTGTCAAGTGAAGATGAAATCCCATGACTAATTTTATAGATACTATGAAGATTCAGCGAAGTGGTAGATATGAAAGTATTTTAATAGTGCTCCTCAGATACATCTTAATATAATTTCTGTAATATCAATGACATTTCAATTCAGAATAAAACAGACTATGGAGGTTCAAAGGGAAGACCTGTGATATGGAGTCTGTGGCATTTTTAAGCTGGAAATTTAAGCAAGTAGAGTAAGTAATAGGGTGAGGTTTGGCCACAAATCAAGACCTCTGAATTCTTTGGCTTTTGCAGGCCATCTTATGTCTTTAAAGGGACCCAAGGTGCAATGTATCCATATGGAACCCAACTAATGCCTCAGTTGATTTTTTTAAGGTTTATTTTATGCATACAAGAACTGGGGTGTAGGCCAGAGGTGTGGGGTGGTGAGAGGATTCACCAGAGAAAGAGTGGGGAGCAGAACAGGCAGACTGACTGAAACACACTGCTGAGGGGAGCAGCAGGTGAGACAGAGAGGTTTGCTGTGCCATGTGGCAAGCTCCCAGGCTGGGGATTGAACTCTCGCTACAGTGGCTGCAGACATCTTTATAGTACTATTTAACCTGTTGTGCCACCAGGGAGACTCTGCCTCAGTTGATTCTTGATGGAAAATCATCTGGGATGGGACTCCCATCTGTTAAGTGGGAACAACAGCACTGAGGTGGTTAGAAGTTCTGGATCGTGGGCCTCCCTGGTGGCACAGCGGTTAAGCGCTGCGCTGTGGAGCTGTCGGCAGCAGCGATGCGAGTTCAATGCCCGGCCGGGGAGAATCCCACATAGTGCGGCAGACCTCTCCTGCCTCGCCCGCTGCTCCCCTCAGCAGTGTATTTCTGATCTGCCTGTTCTGCTCCCCACTCTGTCTCTGGTGAAGCCTCTCGCCGCCCCAGCTTGTATGTATAAATAAAAAATAAATCTTAAAACAAAAAAGAAGTTCTGGATGGTGGCTAGGAAGTGAGCTGCATGTTCATGGAAGGAGAGAGTCTATCAAGTGGAACGTGTCTGTCAGAACCAGCTGAGTTCTGTGCATTCGGCATGACTTGGTCCTGCCAGGGGCCTTGCTTAGAGGCAAGGGACCAACGGGTTTCTGCAAGATCCTCCACGAAAGGACTCTGTGAAGCCGTCTCGCAGATCATTCGTGAGCCTGTAGGCTTCAGAGCTCAGCATGACCTTGGAAACCACCTAGTCCAGTGCCTCTATTTGGCTCGAGTTCTAGAAAGGCTCTAGAATGTTTCCCAAGAACACACAACCAGTTCATGGCAGAGCCAAGAAAAGTTTCCTGACTCCCAGTTCAGTGCTCTTTTTGACAAACTAACTCTCTGGAATGTAGTTTGGATCATCCCGGGTTATGGGGAAGCAGGCTGTGCAGTGGGCAAGGGGCTGCGCCCCCAGGCAGGTCTGGGAGGAGAGGGGAGAGAGAGAGAGAAGAGGGAAAGGGGAGAGGAAGAGAAAAGGTGGGGAGGAGATGACAAGGCAGATGACAGAGAGACAAGATTTACAATAAATATCAGGGACACTACGAAATTACTTTTTGAATGGCATTTAATTGGTTTATTAGTGTAATTCAGTTGCAGTTTGATTTGATTCAAACCACTGATGTGTGTGATCCACCAAGGACACTGCTGGCCTTTACAAAGAACAACAAAAGGCAGGCCTGGGGGAGGTGGTGGTGATGGAAGATGAGAAAGGGGGAAGGGAGGCGAGGTCAAGAAAGAGGCTGGACGGAGGTGAGGGAAAGGGCGAGAGGGAGAAGACAACGTGCAAAGGAGAAGAGAGAGGCAGGGCAGAAAGCAGGAGAGAGAGAAGAAAGAGATGGAGGAGACAGGTCAGAGTTGAGAAAAGGGAAGTGATGGGGAGAAGAGAGATAAAGAGTGAGGAAAGAAGGCGGAGGGGGAGGGGACAAAGTGATGATGAAGGGAGCAGGAAGGAAAGGTAGGAGTTGGGAGAGATTAAGGGGAGAGAAATGAGGAAAAAGTAGACACAGCCCAGGGGAAGTTGGGAAAACCTGGAGACCACGACGTCAGAAGGCAACAGAACGTAGCTGTTCAGAGATGAGGCAAGGCAGAAGCAAAGGGAATTGCGCCAGGGAGAAGTGGGAACAGCATGGGGAAGAGTGAGTTGCAAACATACACGCACTGTCCTGGGTTCAAATCTCGATGCCCTGAGGACCTCTGGTTGGACCACACCCTGCATTCCGGGCACTGGGTGGCTTCCCAGCCCCCTGAAAAGGAAGCCCTCTGTGTAGCTGGCCCTGTCCCCATCAGGATGCCAGGGGTCGGAGCGGGTATGAGCTGCTCCCCGTGGCACCTGGGGAGATGAGGAGAGGGAGGCTAGGGAGGCATAGACTGTTAGCATCGCGGAGCTGCAGACCTGGAGTCTTTTGCAGGTGGGGGTTTGAGGGCCCCCGAGAAAAGAATGGAGGCAGAAGTTAAGCTTCCAGAGCTGCTTGTCCTGCCTCCTGTGTCAAGGCGGGCACCCCCACAGCAGGCGGTGGCAACACTGTCCTGCAGTAATATGTGGACGCAGGCTTTGGACCCAAGCTCACCCACTGTGCTTGGCCAAGTACGTGTCCTGAGTGACACTTTGTACAAAATGTAGATCAAGGTAGTCCCTGTGTCGTCAGATTGCTATGATAAAACAGGGAATTAAAAATATGTGGAAAGTATCTAGAAAAATCATGTCGCATACAAAGTGCCTGATACAGCATGGCTTTAATAAAATAAAATTAATAAATAAATTTAACTAATAAAAGAGGGCATCAAGCCATCCAGCAAAGTTGGGAGACATTCTCCTCAGCCAGGATTTGAGAAGACCAGGGGGATTATGAATATGGACCCTCTAAACATATAAAGGCTTGCTTTGGATCTGGCTCCACCCCTGAATGACCTTGGTCAAGTTCATTACCTGCTGTGCCTCTGTTTCTTCCCCTGTGAAATGGGATGGAATTTGATGCTACCTTGTAGGTTGTCATTGAGGATTAAATGAAATAGCATGGAGAAAGTGCTTAGAAAGGGGCTGATCCAAATTAGGTGTTGGATACATGTCAGCCCTCTTTATTGGTATCTCCGGCTCAGCTATAAGGATGTGGGGACCAAGAGGCAAGAGTGGACATCCCCCCCAATTATGCACAATTGGTGCAGAGTGGAATTTGAACCCAGACCTGCCTGCTGGCTTAGCACAGCCCCTCCATCTCTGTCTGTAATTATGGAAACCAAGTCTGTGGGGCTGATAGTAACCGACTGGATTGGTCTCTAATGCCGATTCCAGGGGCCTGTAATTTTCATCAGCACCATATGCCTTTTTATGGAACTAAAAAATGCACACACAGCTAATGAGCTGTGATTCTGAAGAGCTCCTGTCTTGATTGGGATAATTATTTTTATAAAGAAAATAATTAACAATCTCGGTGACCCACTGATGGGAAATAAACTCCACTTTGGGCGCCATTAATTATCCCAGGGCTGGTTTTCAGGACCCCTTTATTTCTTCTCAGCCAAGCCTGGACAAAGTGAGAGAAAAGAGGGGATCCTGTTTCTACTGTCCTCAAAAAGCCTCTGCCAGGGGCCCCAGGGGTAGGAGGAAGAGAGCACGTGTCTGATCCTTTAGCCAGAGAAAGAACTCTTGTCTTGCCTTCTGTCCATACTGAAGCTCACCCAAAGAATCTTGGACCTGGAAGGGACCCTGAATACCTGGATTCTGGGTTTGAATTCTAACTGTGACCTTTAGCAAGTTACTTAACTTCTCTGTGTCTCAGGATATCAGTGGTGAGAAATGGAAGAATCAGGACCTGTAAAGTCTCATGGAGATTAATGGGCAGCTTACAAATTATTTTCATAAATGATTCAGAATTCAGTCTCCTTGTTGTGCAGTTAAAGCCCACAGAAAGGAGAGAACTTGACCAAGAACTTGACCTGTGTTTTATTTGCTTGCTTGTTTTTAATTTCACCACGATATCTGAACTCTTCTTTATCCAGTTCCTCCAGAAATATTCAAAACACGGACAACAGGGCATTTCTTTGCCTGAATTATTTAGATATGTTTTAGCTTCTGTTTCATAGGTGTAAGTAAGGAGCTAGCCTGGAGTATTAAATGCAAGGATTCTACAGAGTTCAGTGTTTTATGGCTGGTCTATACGCCACTTCCTTGCTGGGTGGCCTTGGGAAAACCTTTGCAATTATCTGCTCTCAGTTACCTTGTCTTTAAAAGGGGATAATCATAGACCCTATCACATATTTCATGAGATAATGTCCATAAAGTGACAGTGAACAAGTATGTGTATCGGTCAGCTATTGCCACAATGGTGCTGCATAACAAATCACCCCAGAGCTCAGTGTTTTAAAACATTTATCATTTATTTTCACTCTCATGTCTGCAGGTTGACTGGAAACCAGCTTGATTAGGTTGAGTCTACCTGGCTTGAGTTTAGGTCTACACCACATGCATTCATTTCCTTGTGGTGGTGACTGCCCAGGACAAGTCCTCATGTGACATTGGACATGCAGGAGAGACAGGCAGGAATACACAAGGCTTCTTAAGACTTAAGCTTGGAACTTGCACTCTGTCCCTTCCATCTGCACCCCACTGCCAGAGCAATTTATATGGCTGACCCCCAACATCCATGGGGTGGAGAAATAAACCTGTGACTCTGAAACCACATGGCAAAGGGTGTGGATGTAAGGAACCAGGAAGAAGAGACAACAATAATGCAAGCTGCCACAATATAGAGTAATTGCCAGCAATTCTTAGAAGAAACCAATGTTTGAACTCAGAAGCTTGCTAACTAATGTGCCCATGGCATTTTACAATTTTCAAAGTTTCCCTTTCTTGTGTGTTACTGTCATCACAATGCTTTCAAGCAAGAATTAGAATTCCTGTCTTATAGCTGGGGAACTGGCATTCGGGGCAGCAATGGAGCTTGCCCCATATCATTACAGATGAAGAGTATGGCAAAGTAGACCTGGATCTGGGTTCCCAACCTCAGCCCCAATCAAGTCTGGGTCCATGACCTCATATAGAAGTTGATAATTCCCAGTGACACATACCTTTCTTAGAATCAAATCATCAAAGCTTATTCATCCCAAATGATGGAGGCAGAGCCCCAAGAATAAGCATCATTGTAGTGAGCTGTGGGGGGTATTCCCACTATCTCCCACAGCAGAATTTCCAAATGCCTCCTAGTAGGAACTTCAGGCAGAGAGAACTGTGTTCCAATCCCACCTTCAGTTCTCATTTGGCATTTGATCTTGGCTGTGTGGATTTACTTCTCTAAGTCATGGTTCCATACCTATAAAATGAGAATGGTAGTAACAACTATTGCATAGAGAGATTGCAAAGACCTTTTCATTCATTCATTCGAGAGACATTTATTGAGTAGCTACTATGTGCCTGACATTGTTGTAGGTACCAGATGACTTTACTCATTTCTGGCTTATAAAATAACCAGAGGAAACAACTTGCAGAATAGAACAGAAATAATTCTCAGGCTGCAAAATAATGGTGGCTTTCAGAGGGAGAGAACGGGAGGGCAGGTGGGGTGATGTGATCATATATTGGCACTGGAGCGTTGGTGGAGGGTAAGTCAAGCATGTGCCCAAGTTGAGGTGTGAAGTTAGACTCCCAATGTTATCCAGTTATGTAAATGATGACAAGTCAGTAGCATTTGATTTTAAAAAGACAAGTATTTGCTGATCACCCACATGTGCCACGCTGTGTGCCGGGCTCTGTTGGTGATAATGGTGAGCAAGAAAGGACTCCGCTTTTAGAGCTCTTGGGAATGTATTCAGTGGAGCTAATCACATAAACAAGTTCATCCTGACACATCAGTGGGTGTTAATAAATTTTCCTCTTGAGATAACATATGTGTCTTTTGGAGACCTTGCAATTCAGTGCAGGTGGTAGGATTTTAGACAGAGTGACAGGTCTGAAGGGGGAGGTATCTTTTGGCAGGGGGGCCCAAAGCACACGTTATCTTGTAGACTTGCTAACTTGCTGGCATCTACTCTCCTGGAGAGTATTGGAGTCACACCTGTCATTTGTCACCCGGTTTCCAGTATGTGGCATCGTGGTTGACACAGAGTCTGTGCTCAACAAATCTTTGTGCAGTGGGGCCTCCCTGGTGGCCTAGGGGTTAAGTCTCAGCGCTATCACCCCTAAGGCCTGAGTTCAATCCCCAGCCAGGTTGCTGACCCACATGGCGAAGTAGACCTCTCCTGTCTCACCCACTGCTCTCCTCGGCAGTGTATTTCAGTAGGTCTGTTTGTTCTGCTCCCCACTCTGTTTCTGGTGAATCCTCTTACCCCATGCACCTTTGGCCTGCACCCCAATTCTACTATGCAAAAAACCCCAAAACTATTATTTGTGCAATGAATAGATGGATCTCAAGCTATGTTCTCTGGAACCATCCTGTCCAATAAGGCAGTCACTCCCCACTGGAGACTGTGTATCTTTCATGAAAAATTAACTAAAATGTTTATTATCAGGTGTACTATTTATTGACTACTAGATATATTATTAAAATTAAAAACCCATTTCCTCTATCCCCTTAACCACGGGCTTCCCGTGTGTAGCTACGTTGGATGCTCAAATGCAAGACCAGAGTCTCCATCTTGGCAGAAAACTTGGTGGTCTGGAAGAGCAGCTCTCAGTGGGAGCAATTTTACTCCTCAAGGGCATTTGACAGTGTTTGGAGATGTTTTAGTTGTCACTGTGTGAGGGTTGCTACTGGTGTCTAGTGGATAGAGACCAGGGATGCTGTTTAGCAGCCCACAATGCACAAGACAGCCCCCACTGCAGTTAGTTGTTGAGAAACCCTGTTCTGAATGATCTGTCTCCATGGAAGCTAGTCGTGAGGCTTTCCACCTGCAGCGGTTTATTTATGTGAGGCTGGGATGCTACTTTTCGCTCGACAGCTTGCATATGTACATCACTCAACAGAGTACCAGGTTATCCTGTGTAATTCTCCCAGCCTGGGGAGATGATTAAGGTGAGCATCATCCCTTCGTTATGTGGCGGAAAAAGCAAAGCTCAGAAGTGTTATGTGTCTCAGAAGGGAACGGAAATGGAAGTCAAAGGTGCAACTTACAGGGAGGCTGTTTTTGCTCAGTTAAGGAAGGATTTTCTAATGATCAGGATTTTCTGAAAGCGGAAGGACTTTCCCCCCTTGAATTAGACCACGGAGCTGTCTTGCTGATTCTCCAAGTACTGCATGGAGTAGAAGCCCACCAGACCACAAAACAGGCTCTGCGACTAGAGAGTTTTGAGAAAGCTGCATAATCTAGTCCCTTCTTGGGCTTTCACATCACACTTAACACAAAACCTGGTTCTTTGTTTTTGTTGTTTTTTTTTTAGCCTAGTGTTTCTCAATACCACTGAATGCATCGTCCCATCCCCCGACCATGATAGGAACAAGCCTCAAATAGCATATTTAGAACCAGAGTTGAAGGAAACACATTTTGGTAAAGGTTGATGTATAGAATAGTCAGGCATGCATGGGATTAACTATCAAATTATCCTTCTGTCCCTCAGTTCTGTCTGTAATCTGTTACTGTCTATGTGACCATGCGCAAGTCCTGGTGTTTGGGGAAAGTCATGTGGTGCATCTGGACCTAGGATAAATGACTTACCTAAGGCCATACAGCAGCTGTAGGGTACATTCCAGAGCTTGGCACTTATTAATCACTTGCCTCTTCTGACTTTGGGCAGTTTGTTTGATTCAATGTGGTATCTTTCTCCCCAAGAGTCTGAATCAGATGCATGTGCCCCAATCATCTGCCTGATGCCACATTCCTAAGGAAAATTACATCACCTGCCTTGTTTAGACTCTATCACCATGGCAGCCATGGCTGTTCTTGTGTGGATGGAGTAGTGGGTGGGTGCTGGTTTATCCAAAAGCAAGGGCAGGCCAGTGAGTTTCAGGCTGATAAGGACATGCGAGTCTTTCAGGTGACAATGGGGTGGGTGTATTTGTCAGCATGCAACGTAGTGTTTCTAAGACTCACCTGAGGAAAGATACTTGTGAATGGAAGACTTTTGTTTTTTAGCTTCACTTCATTCCAACCAAGTGCCAACACAGAGATGATCTAGAATGTCAAAGTGTTGGTGGTAGGGAGCACAAGGTAGAGAATAGAAAGAGAGGGTCCTTAGAGAATAGGTAGATTGGATTTGGGAGTGCTGCATTTCTCAGTGTCTTGAACCCACCTTATTACTTGTCTAAGAGATTTAAGGTTGCCCCATGGACACAGCATGAAATGACCTGTAATCACACAGCGAGAAAGTGATTTTCTGTTCAATTCACTTTTCGTCCTTCTGATTGTCAAGGAGTTGTGTCAGTTTGGGACTACCATGTTTTTAGCACCTCTCAACACTTGCTAATATTTCCTTCTTAACCAAAGAGGGAGCAGGTGCCAGCTTTAGAGCCTGCTCAGGTAGCAGGGGACAGCTGGCTTGTGACGATGCTCCTGTTTCCATTGCGTCTGTTTTTAAGGCTCTTGTCTATTTCTGCACAGGACACTCATGTCCCATCTTCAATTGTGATGGGAGCTTCTTGTTTACCTAAATGTATTAAGTCAAAAAGCAAGTCAATTTCAGGAATGTGAATAAAGGGAACCCATACAGACATAGATAAAAACCGTGATGGGCCTTCTATGAACAGCTAAGATTTAGGAAACACGTTTGTGGCTTTAGAGGCAGCAAGTCTGGGTAAGTGTCACTTCGGTCCCTAGCTATGTTGCGTCGAGCAAGGATTTTTGACTCTGAGTCTCAGTTTTGTAATCAATCAAGTGGGGGGGGGGTAGTAAATTACCTGTCTTATATGGTTGGTGTGAAATAATCATCGAAAGCACATAATGGTAATTCTCACTATGCTTAGCTTGTGATTGAAATATCAGTTTGTACACATGGTGCCCCGAGGGCCCAGGTTTGGGGTAAAATATCTTCTTTCTGATCAACATTTTCGTAGTACCATTTTAGGAAGATTCACTCTGCCAGGTGCATTCTAAGCCTTAGCTATGTGTTGGCTCATTTGACATTCCTTTCCAGTGATTCAGCAAGGTAGAGAATATTATTATCCCACCTTATAGATGAGGAGCATGGAGACAGAGAGGTTTTGTGACCAAATGTCACACAACTAGAAAGTGGCAGAAGCAGGCTGCAAACCCAGGCAGCCCGACAACTCTCTGCAACTACTGTAGTTTGAAGACCTGCAATAATGTTTTGTTGATGATGAGAGTGATTGCATTAGTTAAGAGTCCTTTGGTTACAAGGGACATAAACAACACACCACTGTATCTCCATATATTCTCATACCAGGAAAATTGACTAGCATCAGGTCTAGCTGGATCCAGGAGCTTAAACAATCTTGTCTCCCTATCCATTTTTTAGGCTTCTTTTCCTCTTAGGGTGACAAGGAGGCTGCCAGGAGTTCTGTATTTTCATTTTACCTTCTTTAGCTACTGTTAGCAAAAGAGAATCCCTTCTCAAGGATTTCCGTAAAAGTTCCAGAATTGGGTTTCATTGGCTCCCACTGTTCTGGTTTGGATAGGCGCCTATCTGGGAACAAATCACCATGGCCAGGGGCATGTGATGCTTTGATTGGCCAGAATTGGAGTATAAGCACTTCCCGAAATTGGGTAGAAGCAACCTTTGCTTGAATCAACCTGAGTGAAGAAAAGAAGCTGGTCCGTTGGAGAAGAATCTTTTGTTCACGTAACAGTAGAGAATGGACCCTCAGTTGAGAAAATCATGCCTCCTGTGAAATTTTACTCACAGCCTTCATTGAGAAGATTCATGGGCTAGGAACCTGCATCAGGGGAAGCAGACTGAGGTTTCATCACTTCTCCCATTGGTTTGCTCTGTGACCTTGAACAACCCCATAAACCCTAATGGGTCTCAGCATCTTCAGTGTTTACATGGGATAGTAACATCCTGCCCTCATGCCTCAAAGACTGTTTTAACGAGGACATGCAATAGTGTTATTTATAAATATAATTAACATTGCAGCTTTTCCACACTCTGTGGCTTCTTTAAAAAACATACTTCCGTCAAGGTTTTTCTTTTTGAATCCAAATGGCTAGTACCCCTCTCAAAATAACAACTTAGCCAGTTCCTGCTGGATTTTTGAGGCCTGCACGAGAATAAAGTGCCACGTATTTGCTATATACCCAGTAAGCGGTTTCAAAGAGGGCAAGTAAAATCAAGTGACACCTTACCGAGGTGTCTACCTGTCAAGATCCTCGGTGGCCAGAACTGTGCTGAGTATTTTGCATATTCTGTGTCATTTAGTTGTCTTGACAACTCTATTTGTTGTGAGTAATATGAAGCAGGGAGGATAACACAGAACAAACAGTTTGGAGTCTGGAGAGCTGAGTTCAAATCCTGCTTCTTCTAATAGCCGCAAGACCATAGCAAGTCACTTCCCTCTCTGGACTTGAGTTTCCTCATCTGTAAAATGGGAACAGCACAGAGGCTGTGTCATTAGAGGTTGTTGGGAGGACACAATGAGCTAATGCATGTAGGATGCTTGGCATCCAGTCTGGCACCTAGTGGGCACCTGCCCAAGGTCACATAGCAGGCTTCAATCCCAGTCCTGCCTGCTGCCAGGACCCATATCCAACTGCCTTCTGACAGATGCACACCTCTTCTGGGGCTATCTAGGGACGTTCTTTAGCTTCAAGCCATTCAGGGTCTCTGGATCCTCCAGTCTCTCCAGATTTTCTCTGTACACTCAGGCTACAAATTGCCTGCTGCAATGTCCTGAAATAACTCTGCTTTTCTGTCCAGCCCCCCTCCCAACCTCCCTCCTACCAGGCCGAGAATAGCCACATTCATCATGGCTCCAAAACAGACTGCAGGATGCTTCCTCCCCTTTGATAATAGCTCAGCCTTTTCTCAGTGCCGGTATAACCCAGGCCACATTGCCTGGTGCAGCCACAAAAGGGCTTAGGTTTGCTGTGTTGATATATAGAGACACCACTTGATTTCACTTGCCAGGAGATAACATTATTACGCCTGGGTTGGGAGTCGGAGGTTAGGAGACACAATGTTATCACACCTTGCTAGTGGAGAAACCAAAACTCTAGTTACAGGTTCATAGTCACATAATATCTTATGTGATATTTACCTTTAAGCTGACCTCCCTTGTCTCACTTATAATCTCCTTTCTGTGACTTGTAAGGTTTTGCCAGGCCTGGTTTCAGGCCATCTTTCTGACCTTATCTTATTACTTTCTTCTTCTTTCCATTGTGCTTGAGTCTGTTCAAGAACTATCTTCAGTTCTTCAAACTCCCTAAACTCTCTCTCCTGCCTCAGGGCCTTTGCACACGCTATTTTCTCTGCCTGGGATAATCTTACCCAGCACTCTCTAGGTCATTTCCTGCTTGCCACTCAGATTTCAAGCAAGTCTTTCCTAATCTTTCCAACTCTTCCCTTCCTTTGTTGCACAAGTTACAAATTATGATTACATTTATCTTTGAGAACACTTTCTTTCATATCTGACTCCTGGGCTAGATTGTGTGATCCATTATGGTAGAGACCTTGTCTGCCTTATTCATGAAGTTTCTCCAGAGCCCAGTCCAATGCCTGATCCATAAGAGAACTTCAATAAATAGCTTTCAAGGAGTGACATGTTGACAACAATACTATATAGTAACAATCATCACCCGCATTCAACAGGTGATAAGACAGAGGTGCAGTGTTGAAATATTTTGTAAGGTCACTCTCAAGGGTAGAAACAAAAGAGATATAAAGACAGAGGCCCCCAGATATTCAGTCCAGGGTTATTTCTACCTTTGATAGCTGCTTTTAGAACATATTTTCCCCAAGGGATGTCAGGAAGGACTCTTCCTGGAAAGTAGACTCTGAGCTGAATCTTGACATCCAGGTAGGCAATCACTAGAAAAGAAGATGGGAAAGGGTGTTCTAAGCAGAGGGAACAGCAGACACAAGGCATGTAACTGCCTCATCGTAAGCACTGAGCATGCAACAAATGTTTTCTTAGACTTATTCACTCACTCATTCATTCATTCACTCATTCACTTGTTCCCTATTTACTTGAGATCTACTATGTGCCAGTCATTTTGGGATAACAATAAATTTCATAGGTAATGCAAGATGTTAATAATACTAGTGAATCTTGAGTTGATATCATGTCCCAGACACTGTATTAAGTACCTTTCACACACTGACTCATTTTTTTTTAAAGATTTTTTTTTTTATTTATACATACAAGCTGGGGTACAGGCCAGAGGCGTGGGGCGGCGAGAGGGCTCACCAGAGACAGAGCGGGTAGCAGAACAGGCAGATCAGAAATACACTGCTGAGGGGAGCAGCGGGCGAGGCAGGAGAGATCTGCCGCGCCATGTGGGACTCTCCCTGGCCGGGCGTCGAACTCGCGTCACCGCTGCCGACAGCTCCACAGCGCAGCGCTTAACCGCTGCGCCACCGGGGAGGCCCACACTGTCTCATTTTTAACCACCACGATGATGAGATCAATATTCCCTGCCACTGATATGGGAATTGTCCCCATTTTACATAGTGATCAGTGGAGGCTTAAAGAAATTAAAGATGACTCTGTCATATCATTCACTCCTTAGATAGAAAGGCTAGAATTGGAACCTAAAGAGCTTGATTCAAAAACCCAAGTTCATAACCCATTGGTCACCTCACCCTTTCTGTAGCACTCCTATGGAAGTGTCCCTCATAATGTAGATTTCCAGAAATAATGACTTGAGCATTCCTCAGAAGTATAAGCTGCTGTCAGAAATATCTCTTCCCATGTTGCTGATGCTCTCAGAGTTGGATACCAGCCCAGCCAGCCATTCCCTCCTCCCTGGAGCACATTCTCCAGCTCCATTCCTCTTCTTCACCCTTACATTTTTCTTCCCTTAACACCCTTCACCTTCTCTCTAAAGTTGACCCTGCCCATGGCTGCCAAATTCAGTACCATTCACTCCACCAGCAGCTGTCTCTGATACTCAGCTAGCTCTCCAGTTGAGAGGGCTGTGGCCACTTCCCCCCTGAGTAGAACCAGACATGGAAAAAGTCGCTTTCAGATCCTGCAATTACCTCTCTAGATTGCAGGTATTTAGCTGGAGACACCTCCATCCCGCCCTCTTCCATGCCTGGCAAGCACAAGGCCTTAAGAGAGCAGCATTTCAGAGCCTCCAGCGCCATCCTCAGCCCTGAAATCTCCCCTGTTTGGGTTTTGGCTTTAAGAAACATTGATTCTACCAATTACATGTCCCCTTCTAAACCCACCCTCCAGTACTTCTGTTTCATACTCTCTCTTGCCAACTCTGTTGAAAAGACTCAGAAGGATGTTCATTCATTCTTTCATTCATCTGTTCATTCATTCATTCATTCATTCATTCATTCATTCATTGTGAATGACACAAAGCTAAACTCTGGTGTAATAATGGACCCACCACACAGGACACCAATAAGAACTTGCTTTCTCTCTCTCTCAGTGATGGGGCAGCATAAGAGAGACATTTATTAAGGATTTGGGGAGACAGGGAAGACTTTTAGTGGAAATAATGATGAAGATGAAACTTGAAGCATAGCAGGACTTGGCCAAGAAAAAGGAAAGGAGTAGTAAAAACTTTCCCCACTATATGAAAATACTGAGGTGAGAAAGGGCCTGGTTCACCTAGGAAAATGCCACCCTGGCTAGAGTATGATGTATAAGCCGGGAGTTGAAGCAGGAAGGGATCAGATCCTGCTGGGGCCTGATCTTATGTGAATGGTAATGGGGAGCCACAGATGGGTTTAGGCTCCTTCTTTGTGTCCCATGTCAATGCTAACCTGGGTCTTGACACCTCAATTGTATCTTTCTCCCAGGAGATCTTTACTCAATATGAGGTCAGATACTGGCAGCCCAGAGCAGGTCATGTTCCAAGACTGAAGAATCCAGCAACTCTGGGGCAAAGAACGAGGGGGCAAGGTCCTTTCATGCTGGGGATTAGATGGAAATTTGAGCTGACTGGCTAATAAGTCAGTTCTTAGCTTGATGCCAAACCAGAGAGTGGAAGTAGCCCCAGAGTAGGCAAAATCTACGCACTGTTCCCTGACTGCTACGTCACTCTGTTTGAATTTAACTCACTTTCTTAATTGATTTCTCCACCTATAAAGTGAGGTGGTTGTAGGGCCCTTTCAGCTTTGACATTCTATGAGTTTAGTGGTTATCAAGGGAGGATAAAATAGAATCTGAGGCAACTGGGACCAATGAAACATCTTGCATGTCATTGCAGGATCTAAAAACTCTTTCCCCTAGAATGAACCACTTTAGTGACAGATAGACAAAGAGGAAAAACAAAATTTCAGGTTTCAAAATTCCGGGGGAATCATGGACCCAAGGGAAAGATGGCCATTGATTTACTACTCCAACTCCAACTCCACACTGTTGAACACCCATGGGCAGATCCTTGCAAACATTCCCACATCTCCGTGGCATGAATAACACATATGTGTGCTTTCACAGGCATGCTCTCATATACAGTCTTCTACATTCACCCAAGCTCCTTGAGGACCATTCTGTGCCTTAAATAACCAGTGTTCAACCAAGTTTCAGTGGCAATTAAGGGAGACTTAACTGAGTGGGAATTAGCTGACCTTTCTCCATGCATCATATATTACTTCCTTGACTGAAATCCCTCCCAAGCATGGTTTAAAGGAACATAATAATGAGGACAAGTATTTCAGTTCCATCACATTCAACTTCCCATCCCATCATAAACCTTGGAGAACTATTCTCATATGCTGAATTCCACATTCTAGATCTTCCCACCTCCTGAAGGACATAAGCACCTCCAGGGTCAGGTTTCCGGAATGAGATCAGCTCAATCTTGTTCTTTTCATATATCTTAACTGAGAATATAAGATGGGAGGAAAAAACATAACTTTCACTGCCAGTCAAATCCTGGTCACTGACTAGTTTGCTTTCATAAGGAAATATTGTACTCCATCATTTCGTTCCCTCACCTTTTCCTTTTTGGTACCCTACTTCCTGGTCTTATCTGAGCATGTCTATTCCCTTCTACACTTCTTAGTGTGAAGTTTGTTTGTGTGTATGTGTGTGTGTGCACGCAAAGCAGCATTTGTGGCAGGACTGTGTGCTTAGTGGCAGAAAAGTCCTTGAAGGTTGGATGAATGAATAATGGAAGGAAAACAATCACCACCTTGTCAAACCCCAGACTGAAAATTCTTCAAGATGGACTAAAAAATAGCATTGGTTCCTGCATGTTAATTAGCTTGTTCCAAAGGTGGGGGCAGAGTGTCCTTGAGATGTGGAGACCAGAAAAGAAAAAAAAGTGTAGCCCTCTGTGTGCAGTTGGGCATGTGGGCAGAACTTCAGCTCAGACCCAGAGGCTTTGCTGATTCATGTCCCTGAGAGCCTGACAACGGTTCAGCACCGAGGACAGCGGCCGCTGATTAAACCACTAAGGCTGTGGTGAATCCAACCATGAAACTACCTGGAGGCAATACCAGCCATCCTTATCTACCGAACCTACTAGTTACATCATCTTTTTAGGTGTCTCTCGCTATGGGAAATGTGTGTTCATTCAAAATCGCATGTAAATTTCTATTTTATAATGTGATAAATTCAGAAACATCTTCCCTTTTAATTTCCTAGACATCTTTCCAGAGAATGGGCTAGGGATCTTGAAGTTTTGGTCTCTCTGATTTTTGAGAAGATAGGTGTGTCTGGAGATAGTGAAACTTATGATTAAGAGTATAATAGGGCATTTGTAGCATTTGTGGGAGGGGCGAAGATCATTCTTTGGTTGGGAGATTGCACTGTGCATTGCAGCATGTTTGCAACATATCTGGCTTCTATCCAGAAATGCCTGTTATACATCCCCAGTCTTGACTAACAGAGTTGTCTTGACATTGTTAAATGCTTCCAGGGGGCAAATCTCTGACCTTCATTGAGGACCTATGGACTAGATGAATCTGGACTTGAATCCTGGTCCTGCCATTTATTAATGCCCCTGGGCAGTTGACTTGCCAGCTTCCTATTTGGGAAACAGTTTTCTCATATGCAAACTGAAGACAACATTAATATTTGCCTTATGGAGTTTCTGTAGGGACTGAATAAAATACTGCATTTCAACTTATTTGTGGTAGGTACATAGTAGTAAGTCACTAACAGATGCTAGCATCAGTAAGGTGGTTGCCATTATCTTCACCATTATCATCATCATCAACATCATCTTCATCATCTTCTCAACCATTTAACTGCAGAGATTATGCTGTCATATTTCTAAATAATTCATTCTCAAAACATTACTAGTGTCCACTAGATATTTGGCACTTTTCTAGGCAATGGACATCAAAGATGAACAAGATATAGTCTCTTTCCCGAAAGGACTAGAAGTCTTGGAATTGATCTGAGGTCACAGATGCACATGAATTTCATGTCAATGTATGCATGGTAGTTTATCCTACATGTATTAATAAGGATAGGTTTGGTTGTGCTAAACTATCAATTAACCCCCAAATGTCAGGGTTTTAAAACAACATGCACACATTACAGGTCCACCATAGGTAGATAAGAATCTCTGTTCCTGTTTCCTGTTGTCTTCACTCAAGGGCTCAGACTGAATGAAACTCTACCATCTTGAATGTCTGTAGTTACTAGAGCAGAGGGAAAGTGGGAGTGGAGAGAAACACTTGCCTTTGAAGACATCTATTCAGACGTTATACATATCATTTCCTTTCATACTTCGTTATTCCACACAAGTACAGCATCATACCTAAATCAAAGGGAAAAGGTAAGTGACTGGAAGAAGTGGGGTATTAATTAACAGCTATTAACTACCATACTACCATTTCACAAGTGCTAGACATTGGTCTGTAGAGGGATATTATGAATCAGAGTGAAAGATTGTAAAACCCTCCCACCAACAGAAACAACTCAATGCCTCCATCTTACTGGTGGCAAATGAGGAGCATCATGACATGCCAAACATGGCTTCATGCTTTCTTGAGCATGAAGAAGAGAGAGAGAGAGAGAGAGAGAGAGAGAGAGAGAGAGAGAGAGAGAGAGAGAGAGAGAGAGAGAGAGATTAATGAAAGCCGGGGTCTGACCCTCCTAACTCCATGCCTAAGCTACAACATCAGATCCCCAGGATATAACATGTGATGATAATACTGGGTTGAGTGATTAAAACATCACAAGAAGAGCTCACACTTTTCAAAAGAAAACAAGAAGCAAAACAATACCCTCACATCTGGCTGTTCTTATTATCTTCCCAAAATAATTAACAAGGAAATTTGAATGGGAGCAGAGTGAGACCAACTCCATTGATTTATAGCTCAAATAGGGATAATCCACATCAAGGCTCCATTGGCCATTTCATTTGGACTTCCAAAGACTCCATTATTAATTCATTTCTAAAGTGATCTTTTTCACTCCCAAGGGGTATATCCCACTAAACTGCATGCTTACAAAACTCTATTTGATTAAAATTTAACAAGCTATGTTATTGGCAAATAAACTATTTATTTCAGAGCTGTTGCCAATGCCAAAAGGAATGTTTCAAACAAAGGAATGGAATTGACATGCTAAAGAGATTGTCATTAATAATTGACAGTAGCCAAAATGTAAGTATATGCATATATATATTTCTTCAGTGATGGCATTAGGGTATAAAAAACCAAAGGAGTCAGTCAAAGACCTCTGGTTCCTACTTATCAAAAGGGGTAAAACCAAGAAAATGAACTTAAGTTGACATATGGTGGTGTAGTAGAAAGAACATATTAAAAATTAGTCATAGCCCTACTATTAACTTTCTGTGTGACCTTAGGCAAGCCACTTAACCTCTCTGGGCTTGGTTTTGGTTTTTTTTTTTTTTCTTTTCAAAACGAGACTGGAAAAACTGCTTATTTAAAGCTTAGGCTTTTGTCAAGATAAAATGAGAGCAAATACATCAACATGCTTTGGAAATGCAGAAAGTGCTTTATAAATATCAGAGTTGCAGCAATAAAGACTTAGATATTTTGTTTCTCAAATCATACACTGATTTCCCCAGCAGAAACTTGTGAAAAAGAGGGAAAAGACTATACTCTTGTCTCTTTGGGAGGTTTATAGTCCCAGGAAAACCCCAAGCAAAGTTTGGCTTCAGCTGATGACATTGATCTGAGTAAATTGCCCCATCGACCCTCATATGCCTGCTTCACTGCTAACAGTGATAGTTACGGTTTGTTTAGTGTTTACTTAATAAACACCAGGAGTCATGCCAGCTTCTTTATATACAGTATGTATTACCTCACAGCCACCCCCGTGAGATGGGCAGTATTAACCCCCCCCCCATTTTTCTTGAGAAGACATTTGAGGCTCACAGAAGTTACTTGTCCAAGACCGTGCAACCAATAGGGGGTAGGAATAGTGGTCAGGAACCACCTCAGGTCTGTCTGCCTCCAGAACCTTCTTAACCACCTGCTTCCTTTGGTTTTCATGTTGCTTGAAGACATGCTGATTTTTGTTGCTCCCTGCCCACCTCCCACCATGATGTAGGTTGCTCTGGTTTAAACATGGGAATATGAGCCAATTGGAATGCCAGTAGGGTACAAATACTAGGCCCGTTTGACTGAGGGTCCCCTCCCCACAGCATTGAATTCATAGTACCAGGAACAATTTTTAGCCCAGAGTAGAGGTTTAGAAAAATCTATGGGTAGGTGGTTGAGTATATGAGGGATGGATGGGTGAATGGATAGATGGATGATGGATGGATGGATGGATGGGTGAATGATGGGTGGAGAGGTGAATGGATGGGTGGATAGAAGAAATAGTGGATGAGTAGAGGATGGATGGGTGGATGAATGGATGGATGGATGGATGGATGGATGGATGGATGGATGGATAATGGATGGGTTGGTGGATGGATGGAAAAATGGTGGATAAATGAATAAAGGGATTTTCCACTTTTTGGTTAAATAGAAAAGCTGATCTAGCAACCATGAAAAGATTCCCTCTAATTTCTGTCTGCTTGACAAAAGAGTAACCCCTCAATGTGTATTACTAACTTTTTGTTATTATTTATCAATATTAGCTATTTGCTGCCTTCAAGGCCCCAGGCTTTGGGTGTTCTTTGAAGTTACCATTTTTAGTCTCAATCCTCATGTGTTATTGACTAAGTGCTAGTTACATTTTTTTACTCCGGGTAATAACAAAAACAATGGTTATTACTTATTGATTCTCATATATGTGGGTTTTTACCTGATTTATTATAAATATGCAATAAATTCACAATGATGATAATACATCCCATTTTATAGATTGGAGAGGTGATTCAGTTCTACCCAGGTGATAGGGGCAGGATCCGGATTCAACACTACACAAATACAGCTACAAATTGGGTGCTTGCTATTCTACATTATTGGTTCTCAAAGATGGTCCCCATATCAGCAGAAGAAGCATCATCTTGGAGCTTGTGAGAGCTGCAAATCCTTGGGCTCTCACCCAAACCTACCAATTCAGAAACTCCAGGGGTATGGCCTGGCAATCTGAGTTATAACAAGGCCACCAGGTGTTTCTCAGGCACATTTAGGTCCGAGAACCACTGTTCTGACCTAGAAATGCTGCTTTCTTAGGTCACATGTATACCAAAGTACTTTCACCAGATGTTTCTGTGGCTGCAGCAGTGACTGGATTTAGGGAAGGAACTTGTGCAGGGAACATGTTAGTTTTTCCCTTCCTTTCTCCTCAATCCTACATCAGCTCTTGCCCCATCTCTGCAAGGACCTCCTACCTACCTTCCTACAACTGGCCCCCACTCTGCCCTGTTCATAGTACCTACACACCTACAATTTCATACCATCATACATCTCCTGAAGCCAGAGGGCTCTTTCTGAAGAGTGGGCCTGACCCTGTCACTCTCCTCTTTAGTAACCATCCAGAAGCTCCCCTCCTCTCTCAGAATAATGCCCAGATACCTCCCCACTACTGGCCAGGCTTTGCCATCTCATTTCGTCGTTTCATCATGTCCACCTGGGACCCGCCATGTTCTTTTGTAGTTCTGTTTAATGACATACCTTTTGCTTCTGCCACTGGACTGTGCTCCCCATAAGGGCAGATATTGTGGGTTTCGTAGGGTGTTTTCACAACACCCTACCCCCAGTGCCTAGTACTGTGCCTGGCACATCCTAAGTGCTAACAAACATTTGTTCAGCTCAAACCCGGGGCCCAGTCCCTTTCGTCATGGTGTACCTTACCTAAGCCTTGTGTGGTTGGTTACCTTTTCTTAAATCTGTCTGGTCAGAACTCAGGCTCTGGAAGGCAACAGGGCTGAATTGAATCCTGGTTCCTCCACCCACACCCCGACCTTGTGCTTTCATCTCTCTGAACCTCAGTTTCCTTGCCTGTAGAGTGGAGTTTAGTAGTTGGGGGAGATTAAATGAGTGCGCCTAAAGCTCTTAGCATTAGCACCAGGTGACCCGTTTTCCATAAATTGAAGCTCCCTCGCTATATTGCAATTCTTCCCCGTCTAGCAGACGGTCATGAAATGTGGGGATGTCCAAGTGGGGCAGAGCTTGGGACTGTCCTAGAAAATCGGGGGCTTGAGTGCCAGGCTCCAGATTCAGACTGGGCTGGGCCTGGCTCCTCCATCCCCCAGCTGCAGGAGCTTGGGCAACTTTCTGACCTTCCCTGTGCCTCAGTTTCCGTATCTGTAACCCAGCCCTGGTAACAGGACCTCTGCCATTCTGTGGAGCATGTAGAGTGCCCGGCTAAGCCAGCAGGGGGTCAGCGCTGAACACCTGTGAGCTGTGTCATTGGCCTAACTGCTTTCATCATTGTTAATGAATCTGCCCAGAAGGACCAAAGAAGAGGAAAAGCAGGCTTCGTGCAGACTGCTACCCCACAGCCAAACCCTCTGCTCTTTCTCCTTCCCTCCCCTTTCTAAACTGCCCCCCTCAACTGCATAGATAGAGGCTGGGTGGCCCCGGGGGGGCCCTCATCTAAGTTCCACTCCCCTCTCCTTTTGTGTGTGTGCAAAATCACCTTGAAGAGCTGCTGTTTCCATGGCTTTGGGAGTTTTAGATATTTATCTCCCATCCGTGATGGACCCCCGGGCACGGTAATCCATGCTTAGCGTGCCGTGGAGCTTCCATCGCTCTGGCTCAGTACTAGCTTCTTCCAAGTACCCACCATGGAGGCGTTGGGCACAGCTGATGGATTTCCAAAGCCGAGAGATAACGTGGCACTTGTTCCTATTAAGTGATCCTAAAAGGAAGGAGAGGCTTAAAAATGGAGAGGAAAGGGATGGCTGAGAGACGGAACAAGGTGACCTGGAGTCTGGGGATTATCCCCACGCAAGTTTTGGGGCAGCAGAGGGGGTGAGTGATGACTTTGCATTTTTCTGCTTCCTGTTTAAAATGCTATCCCTAAAGATACTGTTCTGGGGTGTCTTTTTATTTTCCTGCCTGTGTATCACTGTGGAGTTGGGAATTGGAGAATCTAAGCCCAGAGGATGTAATTCAGGGTGGCTGAAGGAGAAAATCAGGGGGAGAGCCATTGACTGGGGGGAAGTACAAGGTGAGGCAAAAATAGAAGCAAGAGAGCACCGAGTAGTAAAGTCAATCTTTAAAGACGTGGAAGGCAGAGCAGACAGAACAAAGTAAGGGGTTGAGCCTGTTACCTGCGGTCCCCACCCCTGGCTGGGCACGGGCGTCGCCCTGCTGGAGAGCTTTCTAGAAATATTGATAGCCGAGTCCACCACTTCTCCACCATGTCCTGCACGCTCAGAATTCCTTGGGGCGGGTCCAGGCGTCTGTATTCACTGAAAGCGTCTTCCCTGGCTGTGGAGTCACCTGATCAGTATGGGCCGTGGATACACATTTGGGAGCCACAGATTTGAATGATTGCAATAGAATCCCGGCGGCTGGTGATCATCTTGTCAGCTTCATGGCACTCCCCGAACCTGACCGACGCTGAACCTGCGCTTTGGAACCTGGGAGCAACGCGTCCGTGTGAAGGAGGAGAAAAGGGGCAGACAGCTGTGTCTTTCCTACAAGGGAAATGAGAACACGGGTGCTGACCTCAGTGGCAATTCCTGGAGCAAATGAAATGTCCATCACCCTCTTGCTTCTGGGCTGGAAGAGAAGAGGATGGACCTCAGGTTTTCTAGGCCAGCCTTAGAGAGGTCAGTTCCTTTCTTAGAAGTTGCCTGCAGTCAGGAAGTCTCCATCCCTGTGTTAGAGCTGCCGGGCCAGGCCGCCTGCCTAGCTCTACCCACTTTTGAGCATAACAAAAGAAACTTGCTTTTTACTGGGGCCTCACAAAGTTAAATCTCTACCTGAGTCATGTAGGTACCATAAATGGGTGAAATAAACCTGGCGGGGGGGGCTCAGATGAGTTAGGGGGTCACTGCAGCTGCCTCAGGGTAGGGGGTGGGGGGCGAGGGGAATGTAGGTCTCTTATCTCCAATCTCCATCTAACTTGAAATGAAAATTTGGGCATGAAATGCCGGATTTTGAAATGCATGCAAGGAATTGGAGTGTTTGAAAGGCACTTGCAAGCCAAACAAAGCGTACCTGCAGGCTTCTTCCCTCCAGGAGCTGCTTCACACAGAGAATAAAATCCCAGCCACTTCACCTGGCCACTAAATGAAGACTTCCCAGTTCTCTGTCTTCTCAACATCTGTTTACTGGGACAGGCGCTGCTCCCCGTGTGGAGGGTTCAGATGTGACCCAGACAGACTCCAGGATTCTTCCTCCTGGACAACTGGGAAGTCTCAGAGCCCACCTGTGTCTGTAGTTTTCAAACTCCCCTTGCCCTGAAGAGTGAGAAGCTTCGTGGTTGGGTGTCCACTCTACCAGCCGGCTTCAAACAGAGGAGCTCTAAGTTTAGCTCTTTTGTGTGGGGAGATGAAGCGCTTACCAAATTTACAAATGGGAAAGCTGAGGACCCCGAAGGTGATGGGTTGTGCCATGGACCACTCACTAGTAGCTAGTCATTTCCTGACTTCACGGCAAGTGGAATGGACTGATAAATGACAGTTCTGCTTTCTGTTCAGACTGTCCCTTCCCCAGGTCCTCAGCCCACCCTCTACTACCCCCCGGGGGTCTGACTGTGCAGCTGGGATGAGAACCGGACGACAAGACACTAAGTGGGAGGGGCCTTGGGACTCATCCTTCTGAATGTGATTTCAGACTTGCCAGACCCCCGCCCTGCCGACATCTAGCAGAGGGTCACACGTTAACCAGAGGTGGGAAGGGCCGGAAGGGACCCCAAGCTGATCGAGCAGGGTGCTCAGCTCTCACCTCTTCTCGGGGGGCTTCGGGATGTCCTCCCCCAGTCCCAGATCATGCCGCACTGTGATGTGATCAGTTGTTTCCATGTCTTCCCTCTCACAAGCCTGGGGCGTGTTTTAATCACGGGGTTCTGATCCTAGACCCCATGCATGGCACATCAAGCATCTATTGACTGCGAGGATGAATAAATAAATAGAAATGAGTCTCAGTGGGAACACTGGCGAAGGGAGGCAGGAGAGCACCGTGGCAGAAGGCGCATTTTTTTAAAAATTTATTTATGCATGCATACAAACTGGGGTGTAGGCCAGATGTGTGGGGTGGTGAGAGGATTCACCAGAGACAGAGTGGGGAGCAGACCAGGCAGATCTGCTGAAATACATGGCTGAGGGGAGCAGGGGGCAGGCAGGAGAGGTCTGCTGCGCCATGTGGGAAGCTCCCCGGCCGGGTATTGAACTTGTGCTGCAGTGGCTCTGGATAGCTTCATAGTGCTGTGCGTAACCCTTTGCACCACCAGGGAGGCCCAAGGCGCGTGTCAGAAACGTCTGGGCTGTAGTCCTGGCTCTGACTTATTGCAGCGGGGCACCTTGGACACATTGCTCACCTTCTCAGAGCCTCAGTATCCTGCTCCCTGAGAATTAAATGTGCCGATGCTTGTAAAGACCAGAACAACAGCATGTCGCTGTTGTTATTTTGGTTTACTTTCCAATAGTTGTTCACAGTAACTTTTAGGGAAAATTCACGTACCATGAAATGCACAAATCTGAACGTGCAATTCAGTGAGTTTTCACAAATGCTGTGCCCCTCACCTGTACCGTATTAAGAAAATCTCCTTGGTCTCTCCTTATTCCCTAACTCCTGTTAGGTTAGATCTGCCTGTGCTAGACTTCACGCAAACAGAATCACATGCTCTGCCATCTCTGTCTTATGTGTTGGATTCTTTTTTTTTTAAAGATTGATTTATTTATGCATACAAGCTAGGGTGCAGGCCAGAGGTGTGGAGGGTGAGAGGATTCACCAGAGACAGAGTGGGGAGCAGAACAGGCAGATCGACTGAAATACACTGCTGAGGGGAGCAGCGGGCGAGGCAGGAGAGAGACGTCTGCTGTGCCACGTGGGAAGCTCCCTGGCCAGGTATCGAACTCGTGCTCCAGTGGCTGTGGACAACTTCATGGTGCTGAAACTTAATCTGTTGTGACACCAGGGAGGCCTGTATTGGATTCTTTTGCATAGTGTGGTGTCTGAGATCTGTCCGTGCCACCCTCCCCCCAGGATAGTCCTTCTCTGTGATGGCGCTGGCATCATCCTCCCACTGAGGTAGATCCTGGGGTCTGAGCTCCATGTGCCTGGGTCCTTGCCTCCCTGGGGCCTTGCAGAGTCTGGCACGTAGCAAATGTTCATCAGTAACCTGATGAGTGGATGGCTGAGTCTCAGGAGAGAAATGATGAGTGTAACTCAGGTACACTTGGGTGAGAGATGGAGCTAGACGACCTTCCATGGAGACCAGCACCCCTGGTCAGGAAGGAAGGGGAGCAGAGTCTGAGCGGTTGGGATTCATAGACTCACTGCCTGTGATGCCTGACTCTGCTGCCTGCCAGCTGGGAAGTCCTCAACTTCTTCAAACCTCAGTTTCTGCATCTGTCTAATGGGTACTAACAACAGTACCTTCCTCGTCAGGTTGAATGCGGCAAAGGAGATGACACCTTTGTAGGCACAATAGTAAGAAATCAATATAAGGGAATGATACATAGTTATTATTCAGTCCAGCCATCCTTGGAAAAAAAGTGGGGCTCTTCGCACCCTACTTACACACTCCAAACTCAAGCAGGGACCATATTTACATGTAGGGGCGGGGAGTGGCAGCTGTCAAAGAATCTGAGGGGTAACTGACCCCTCTCTCCTCTCACCTTCCGTCCTCCCCTGCTCCCTAGGCAGCCTTTCTCTGGGCATCCTTAGTCCCCATCTTGAATGCGAGGAAGGATAAGCTAAAGGGGGCAGGGAAAAAAAGACATATTTTTTTTTCCCCCAGGCCGTTAGGGAAGGGAGGGTGAAGCTGCCCTTCTGAGTTGATTGATGTTACGCTTGGGGATCTGAATTCTCTGATGTAATTACACTGTGTGCTCCGTGTGATAAGGAGATTAATCAGTCCATTACGCAGGGGCTGTTTTACCCACAGATGGAGGTAATTGAACGGAGACGTTGGACATCAGCGGGTCCCAGGCAGCCAGCCAGTCTGCTCCAGTTATAGGCAGGTGGCTGGACTCTGGGCAGCTGGGTCATCTTCTCCAAAGAGGAACAACAACTGCTCCTATCGCTTCCGAGCTCATTTTGAGCCCCTCCTGTGTTATCTCATAACACCCTAGGAGGTGGTCGCTATTCCTAGCCCCATTGTACAGAAGGAATAACCAAGTCTCACCCACTTGAGGACATTTGCTAAAGTCACAGAGCTAGTGAAGTTCAGATTTGAATCTCGCTCAGGTGGAGTCAAGATTGTTCACAGACATTACTGCCTGTGGAAGAGAACAAAGAAATGAAATGAGGCCAATAGCCAACAGGCTGCTTGTCACATTATTTCATGATCTGAGTGGACAGGTGAGACTAGAAGCTTTGTGCCACCTCAGCTGGACACACAGAGAAGGGAAGAGAATGACACAGAGAAGAGAATACGTCTGCAAAATGAATTGCCTGTCCCTGAAAAAGAGGAAAGTGCAGGGATGCCTGTGAGGGAGGTGGTTAAAAACACTGGGTTTAACCTTGGCATCATTTCCAAATCCTGTGACCTTGGCCTTAGATAATCTTTGGAGCCTCCATTTCCTCTCTGATAACCAGCATCATAATACCTAACTTATAGGCTAGTCATTGACTTAAGAAATAATCAATGTAAAATGCTTGTATTGAGAGCCTGTGTGGAATTTAGGCTCATTATTAATAATGGTGATGGAGGTGATACTGGTGATGCTGGTGATGTAAGTGATGGAGGTGATGCCAGTGATGGAGGTGATGCTGGTGATGCTGGTGATAGAGGTGATACTGGTGATGATGGTGATGTTGGTGATGGAGGTGATGCTGGTGATAGAGGTGATGCTGGTGATAGAGGTGATGCTGGTGATGCTGGTGATAGAGGTGATTCTGGTGATGTTGGTGATGGAGGTGATACTGGTGATGCTGGTGATAGAGGTGATTCTGGTGATGGAGGTGATGCTGGTGACATTGCTGCTGGTGATGGCGAGCCTGTGGCCATTTCGGGTATTTGCATGCATTTCCTATTAAGATTAAGCAAGCAGGGCTTCTTACTCTCCAATCTCGTGATGTCTGTCATAGGCTTAGAAAAGGGAAAAGAAAAGAAATCACCTCTTGCAGGCATTTCTGATGTTCCTGGATCCAGCTAGTGCCCTTTACCCACATTATCTCACCAGTGCTCACAGTGCATAGGTGATGCTGCAAGAAATAGGTGTGATTCTCACCTCCAGTGTAGAGCTGGAGAAACAGGCTCACAGAAGGATTAGATCAGAAGCACCATCTCCATGAGCCGAAAAGGGTCATGGTGTTTATTATACAAGACCATTCCCCTACATCAGTGAACACTTAAGTGCCAGTGAATCCTTATATTAAGGTGATAGAGGTAAAGACGAATAAGATCTGCTCTCCCCAGTGGGTTCCCAGTCAAGTAGGCTAGAAAATCACATATATATATATATATATTTAAATATATGCTCATATATAAAAACTGTTTTAACTCATTTAAACAGTTATATATAAACTGTTTTAAGTCATAGATGTTTAAAGTCATGTATGTTTTAAATATATAAAAAATATATGAATCTATATAATAATTATAAAATTAAATTACATCATAAAATTGTAAATTAAATTATAAAATTGTAAATTAAATTATAAAATTACATTATAATTACTAAATTAAAATTCTAAAAATATAATTATAAAATTATATATAAATTAAAATATATAAATATATAAATTATATACAAAATATATAAAGTCATATATGTCTAAATATATAAACATATTTAAATTATTTAAATGACTTAAAACAGTTTATTCTGGGCCTCCCTGGTGGCGCAGCGGTTAAGCGCTGGGCTGTGGAGCTGTCGGCAGCAGCGATGCGAGTTCGACGCCCAGCCGGGGAGAATCCCACATGGCGCGGCAGACCTCTCCTGCCTTGCACGCTGCTCCCCTCAGCAGTGTATTTCTGATCTGCCTGTTCTGCTCCCCACTCTGTCTCTGGTGAAGCCTCTCACCACTCCACACCTCTGGCCTGTACCCCAGCTGTATGTATAAATAAATAAATCTTTAAAAAAAAAGTTTATTCTATGTTAGAATAAACTTCTGGAAAGAGGGAAGTGTTTTTTAAAAATGTCAATGTCTAGACGTCTGCCCTAGAAAATTCTGTTTAATTGATCAGACACAGGCCTCGCAATGATGTTTAAAAAGCTCCTTGGCAAATCTTACATGAAGCCATGGGTCTAGAGGCCTCGCACGTCCTGTAAAAGCCCTAACTGCTCCTAAACTGACTCCCCCTGTCTCACCCCATCCTATGCTTACGACACACCGACTACAAGGAAACTTGGTACAGGCCCTCATGGTATAATGAATTCCCAAATGGGATGGAAGAGAAAATTTTCTCTAAGCCAAGCACAGTGTGGAAGAAGCTCTGAGGAAAGTGGGTTGAGGAAGATTCCAAGGAAAGGGAGAATTTGAGTGAATCTTGAAGAATGAACAATGAGAGTCCAGGATGGGGGCTGATGGGCTGCGTGAAGGTCAACCAGAGGTCAACATCCCTAATCTCCAAGGGAAAGAAATGCTAAATTGGTCAAAACCATTGAGATTCGTAATTTTAAATCTACTTTACTTGTTCCTAACACAGCCAACCAACATTTATTAAACTTACTCTCCTGGCAGGAAGCAATTTTTCTCATTAAAACTGAGCAGGATAAAAAATGATCAAAGTTTTGTGATATTAATGACTACTTATTGACCAACAAAAGTGGACTAGATGATGATGATGGTGATGATCACTGTCATTTATTCAGGGTTTGCTATGTGCCAGCTACTGTGCACCCCAGTTTCAATGATTGACTTATTTAAGCCTCATCAGAGGGTTTGAGGTATTAATATCATCCCCATTTTACAGATGAGAAAAACAAGGCTGAGAGAGTTTTAGTAAGAGGTGGAGCTCGGAGTTCCAGAAGAAACAACTTGGTTTAGTTAGGAGACTCCTGATTTGTATGCAGGGTGCTTGGGTTCTACACCAGCCCCACCAGTGTCACCTCAGGCAAGTTTCTCCCCATCTCTTCGTGCCTCATTTTGCCCTTCTTTTGTACCTCTGTTTCCCCATCTCTTCGTGCCTCAGTTTTCTTTTCCTGCCTCACTTTCCTCATCTGTAAATAAAGTCATTGAACATCTCAGGTCTTAAAATGAGATGATGTTAGTTACAAGAGCTAGCATAATGAAATCGGTTTGGGGGAAGGAAGCGAGGGCTGGTCCCACTGGATGGGAGATTTATTTCAGGAAGTTGTCGAGGTCTGGTATTCAGCCACCCCAAGGAAGTCTAAGAGTGCAGCTGGCGCTTTGCTGATTCAGAGGAACGGCTGGCAGAGAGATGGGAGCCAAATGCACTGGGAATCTGTGTAATCAGAGAAAATGTCTCCGTGATTTGCCATTATAATTCTCGATGACAAACTCTGGGACTCCAGCATCAATACTAATAACTGGTTGAAGGAGATGGGGGTGAGGAATGAATTAAAATTTTTTAAAACTGCTTTTTGGTAAAGCACTGGGAAATGTTCTGGGCTCCTAAATTTAAAGGGGGTATTTTTAGCACCTGTAATCAAACTGACTTGCGTAAACACATCTGCTGGAGTATTGGCATCAAAACGTCTTTGCCATCTTCATTTTCTGTCTCTTGCAGCCCTCCTGGGACCCTGGGAGAATTTTACTGATTTTCTTCCTTTCATTATGTTTTTCCAAATCAACTGAGTGAGAAAGTCAAATAGAATATTTTCTTTTCTGGTCAAAACTGCTGGGTCTCTACTTACAGACTGGAAACGAAATTCTTAAGCTTTAATGACTATATATTACCTGTGACTTTGTATAAAAGGCCACTCCCTGGGCCTCGCCCCAAGATCTGGGGGTCTGGGGAGGGTCCAGGATTCTGCATGCTGCACACATGTCCCTGGTAGTTCTGAGGCAGCTGATCTCTGGACCTCACTGGAAGTCCCAGGTTAGGGAATCCAGCAGACCTAGGACAAGATTCCGCCCCGTTGTTCACAAGCTATTATCTCTGGACAAGTTACTGCACCTTTTTAGTATCAATCACCTCGCCTATAAAAAGGGATATGAATGGTACCTGCCCTGGAACTTTGTTGTGAGGATTAAATTTGATGTATTAGCTTAGCATCATGCCAGAATTGTAATAAATGGTCCACATGTTCACTATTATCATCATTATTAATAAGTGCCAGTTTGCACATATACAAGTGGGAATAATTATAATAATATATAATATATAATAATCACCTTTAACTCAGGGGTTGTATAGAAAGTGGGATAATGTTGCAAAGTTCTTAGCACACTGCGTGGATCACAAATATTTATCTGTGATAAATATTCACAGATAAATATTTGTTTAACGAATGAATGAATGAGTGTAAATATTCACTGAATGAATGAATTCAAAGAATGGTTCAATGCTCATCTTTCACCAAGAGTGACTTTGAGGGAACATCTTTCCAACACCATAAATTTGGCTTTCAGCAGACACCTAATGTATAGGATTCTTGTCCAGAGCCTCATTTTGGGGGGTTTTTATGCCTCCTGTGATTCAAATCCTCACATTGCTCTAAACCACATCCACTCCAAATCCCATTGATCTGACTTATTTGGTGGCTCAGAAGCTTCTCCCCAACCTAAGATGACAAGGACATCTTGAGGAGAGGCAGACAGGAGACATGGTACTTGCATGTCTTCAGTCTGTGACTTTGGGGAAGCCAAACCACATCTCTGTGCCTCAGTCCCCTCCTCTGTAAAAGCAGCTATAGAGCAAATCTATGCATCCCTATGCCCTGCTGATGTACAGACCCATTTGCACACTTGTTGCACACTGAGCTGTGAGCTCCTATGGGACAGATGTCACCTTAGTGAGCTTTCTGAAGTTTGGATGTCCAGCTCAGTGCTAGGCAATTGCAGATGAATAACTGGGGGCTATTTGACAGAACAGCTGAAGCAGTGATATCCCCAGCAGCTCTGGCCACTGCTGCCTGAGCCCTAGAAGGGTCAGCAAAACAAGCTGACAGTGGGTCTCATCGTACTAGTGTGAAAGGCAAGAAAGCATCCTAGATGAGAGATGGTGTTTCTGATGCCAGCCGCTGGCAAATCTGCACTCATCCAACAAAGTCCCGAGCAGGGCTGGACGCTGAGCTCAGTTCAGGCACAAAATAAATCAACAGAACTAAGAGCCTGCCCTCAATGAGCTCACAGACAGTTATCATTCTGGGTAACCTTGCCATGGTAGGAGAAAGCATGGACAAGATGCTGTAAAGCCATCCAGGGGAGGGCGTGGGTCAGGAGGAGGTGAGGCAGGAGTCCGTGGGGGAGGGAAGGGTGTGACTGATAGAGGGAACAGCATAGTAGAAGGCATGAAATCATGAGTGCATGAAAGCTTTGGGGGGTGGGGAGGAATGCCACTGATTGGATACCCTTGGAACAAAGGTTGCAGGACGCAGAGGGAGCAAGGGCTGGAGAAATGACTGTGTGGAACCAGATCTTGTCTGGCCTCCGAGAGGGAGTGTGAGGGCTGTTCTAATCTCACTGAGAATCCAATGAAGAGTTTTAATCAAGGAAGTGACTTTCTGAAGATGCCTCTAAATGTAATGAAGGAGAGAGATTGGAAGGGGAGAGATGGGAGACGGGGAGACCAATTGGGAGGCTGTAACCCATGATATGAATGGCAGGACACTTGTCAGAGTAATTTCTTTGAGGCATGTTGTCGCTGATTGCGGCGATCTTCCCCGGCCTTGTTTGCACCGACTCCAAACTGTGCCGGGTAAAGCCATTTAATCACACTAGCCTGCTGCATTGCACACTCAGCCCTGCCCACTGGCCCCTTTCTTTGTTGGGAGAATTGTGACTTGTCTTGTGAGGAAAGGGGACTTTGGGTCAAACCCCAGAGCATCCGGTGGTGTGTCACACCCTTAGAAAGCTCCGGCTATTACGTCTGCTCATTTCCACCCATGAAACTGTCGGATCACCTCGTCAATTACTAGTCAAGTGGGATAATGCGCATTTCATTAGGAGCCTCTCATTTCAGATACACAGGCCATATATGAAATGAAATGTTCTGGAGTTATTTTTTTCAGCCAGTGATTAGGTGCTGTAATTAAGAAGGCATTGTGCCTGATTTCCAATCTTTTTTCTTTATTTAAATTTAATTGATTTTCTCCTTGATTTAATCAACCCAGATTCAGCTACCTGACGCCCCTCTCCACTTGGATGCTCCCGAGAACTCTGGTGCTTGAAGATCTAGGGTCGTGCCTGGGGAATGTGGGGTGTGAGCTGGTCATAAGCTCCATCTTCGTCAGCTGGGATGAGAGGTGTTGGCCGATAAGGAACCATATGGCTCTATTTAGGGCTAAGAAAGAGGAAGGAGGAAGGGCTAGTTTTAGACTTTTGAAATATGACTGAGCTGTGTGATCTTGGGCAAATTATTTAACCCTTCTGTACCCCAGTTTCCTCATTTTAAAATAGGAAGAAGAATAATGTTGTCCTCATAGCATTGTGATGAAGACAATGGCTGGAACCTAAGTACTAAAAATATAACTTACCTGTAGTTTTTTTTTCCATATCATTGTCTATCCAGTAATATTTAATCCTTTGATTTAATGCTGTGAGATTGGGCTATCGCTGTTTAAGGTGAAGAAACCAAGGCTCACAACCAGTGTATAGCTGAGCCAAGATTCAAGTCCTGATCTTAATTCTACAGCTCATTCACGTATACCCTTTCTATCCTGTGCTGGGTAATGAGGAAACAGAGGCTTCTGAAATTCAGTTCTTTTTTAAATTTTTTTTTTTATTATTTGCTTTAGCATAGAACTGGGATATAGGCTAGAGGTTGTGGGAGGTGAGAGGATTCACCAGAGACATAGTGGGGAGAAGAACTGAAATACACTGCTGAGGGGAGCAGGGGCGAGACAGGAGAGGTCTGCGCCATGTGGGTCAGCTCCCTGGCTGGGGATCAAACTCAGGCCATAGCAGTGATAGCATTGATACTTAACCCCTAGGCCACCAGTGTGGCCCTGAAATTCAGTTCTTTAGCCAAGGTCGCTTATCTTGTGGTGACAGAATTGGGACTTGAACCAAAGTGCTCTGGGTATAAAGATGTTTCTGCTACACTCCTGCTATCTCTCAGAGAGGGCAGCCAACTTCTTCAAAGTCACACAGCCATTAAGAGCTAGGCAATACTCCAATCTGCTCATTAGTCCGATTGTTTTCAACCTTTCTTTTTCAACAGTCCAGACATAAGACAGACAATGTTCACATGAACAATACACACTTATACACACACTTGCATAAACCCAAGATCCCATAATGTTAACATTCTCAGCACACAGACTTAATTCCAGCCCTTTCTTTCCTGCTCAAGGAGGCATACCACAATACAACTCAGGGTAAAGGACTCTTATTAGAGGAGGGATCTCAAGTCCACTCATTTAATCATTTAACAAATATTATCTGGGCCCTTATTGTGGACCAGGGTCTGGGAAAACAGCTGTGAGTAAAAGAGACTAAAAAGTCTGTCATGAGTTCTCTCTAGACCTAATGAAATTTAGATTCTAGTGAGGGGTGGGGAACCCAAGCAATAAACAAAATACACATGTAAATGGCTAAATTATCAGTAGGTCACCAGTACTGTAGAGAGAAATAAAGCAGAGAGAGAGAAATATACAATGGGGGGGGGACTTACCATTTTAAATAGACTTTTTTTATAGGGTTGTCAGAGAAGAAGGTGGCATTTGAGTAAAGACCTAGAGATGAGTGAGGAAGTCATGGGGATATCTGGAAGAAGAGGGCTTCAGGCAGTGGAAACAGCATGTGCGAAGGTCCTGAGGCAGAGTAGTCAATTGAGGAACAAAGGAGGCCAGTGGGCCAGGAGTGGAGAGAGCAGGAGAAAGAGGAGGTAATGAGGTCAGACCCTGCAATGACGCAGGTGAGACATGATGGGCGGCTGGACAAATCAGGGTGATATAGACACAGAGGAAAGAAGTGACCAGCTTCTGGAGATACTTAGTAGGTAGTGTATAGATTTGCTGATAGGTCAGACCTGGGATTTAAAAGAGAGAAGTCAAGGACAACTCCAAGGTTATCACCTGCAAGAAGCTATCGTTAGCTGAGATGACGACGATTCGTGCATTTTTACATTTATTTTAATTGGATGCCATTTGGAAATTTCCCTGTTTAATACTCATTAGTAACAAACCCATGACAGGGCTTACAATTGATCGTGACGGATCAGCATGTCACGCTGGGGCTGCCGACTGCTGAGTGGTTCTGCGGTGCATGGACACATCGCTCCCCAAGTTGTAGCTGCTGCATTCCTGTCTGGCTCTGGCTCCTGGGTCTCCAGATCAGCCTCATTATCCCACGGGAGCTACTGAGAGGGGGCAGGACTCCCGGGGGAAGTCTTGGAAGGATTCTGCAGCTCCTCTCAATATGAGCTGAGACCCTGCACCAAAAGGGTCGTACCCTGTCAGGGAGCAGCTTCCCTCTTCCCCTCCCCTGCCTTAGGGGTGAAGACAGGGAGGGACCATGTGGATCCCCCTCCCCCACCATTGTGGATACTCCACCCCCAGCCCCGGCCCCAGTCTCCTTTCTCTGTCTCGCCCACCTGTAATTTGGGGAAGTGTGGGCCTGAAGGGCTTTTGCTGAAAACATTTGATTGATCTTCTCTAATGGGCCGTTCTTTGGTGAGAGGGAAAAGTATGTTGGAGACTCCCCCCCCCCACTTTTAAATTGCAACAAAAGGCAAAAATCCTATTTTTTTAAGATTTATTTATTTATACATACAAGCTGGGGCACAGACCAGAGGCGTGGGGCGGCAAGAGGGTTCACCAGAGACAGGGTGGGGAGCAGAACAGGTGGACTGACTGAAATACACTGCTGAGGGGAGCAGTGGGTGAGGCAGGAGAGGTCTGCCGCACCATGTGGGACAGCTCCACAGCGTAGCGCTTAACCACTGCGCCACCAGGGAGGCCCTAAAAAAAAATCCTATTTTCTTCCCGAGACTGTTCAGTGCATGAGGATGCGTATGAAATGCCGAGCCAGCCAAGGCAGCCTGGCAGTGGGTCAGTCTGGGGCTCCGGGAGGAGGAAGTTCTGCTCGCTGCCAGCCTGCCCCCAGCAGCCCAGCTCAGCCCCACCCCTGCGTGGCCCCAGCCTGGGCCTCTAGAGCACACAGAAGGTGTCATCAAGCCAGTCGGCCCAGAATGGACCAGGATGGAGTCTCCAGAAAGAGTCCTCTTCAGAGTAGCCAGAGCACAAGATACAGGGGGCGATTGGGGGTTGGGGTGCTGCTGTCACTCAGAGGGAGGTCAACTCCCTCTCTGAGCCTCACAGGAGGAGGGTTTGGATGTGGTCCTTAGCATCCTGTTGTCCAATTTTCCACCCTGGAATACTTAGCAGAAACTCCACAAATGCCTGGGAAAGGTAAAAAGAAGGAAGGAAGGAAAAGGAGGCAGGAAGGAGAGGATTTGACTAGGCCAGTGGTCTGGTATTTCCCAGAACCCAGGGCCTTCCCTGGTGAAAGTTCCCCAGAAGTTGGGCATTGGCCCTAATTTGTGAGGTGCGGCACCCCCCTCAACCTATGCTCAGCCAAAGTAGCTGTCATTGTCTCCCATCCCTCTTTGGTGCTCATGTCTCAGCCTGCCAGCCTTAAATGCAGCTGACAAGACCTGCAACTCTTCACCTAAGGGCTCTCTGGCCACCAAGCCTGTTTTCCCCAGCTGTAGGGCAGGATTAATCCCCCTTGGAAAGAGGCTTCAACTGACTGATGGATAAACGCTCCAGGCTCTTATGCCCCCTTGAACCTCAGGTGGAGTATTGGAGCTGTGTGGTTTACACAAGTTCCTAGGGTTCCCCCAGCAGGGTGCAACTGCTGCCCCCACCAGCGGTTGGCTTGATGACACCCTTTTGTGGCTCCTCCCTTCCCTGCCCCCCTCCACTTCCCTACCAGAGCATCTGGGGATCACGTCACAAATAACTCCTTGCCCCTGAATCCCTGTCCCTAAGCCCGGATTTAAGAGCAGCGTTCCTCCCAAGATGGCTGTGGACATTTGCTGTTCAGCTGATGCTTGGAAAAGGAACCCAGCCCTTGGGGCTCACTGCTGAGCTGCCAGTGCACCCAGAACCTTTCTGGGTGTCCATGTGGCCTTGGATCTGTGCTCAAGGAGATGGGAGCAGTCGGGGTGTCTAGATGCTCAGAGACCATCCATCCACTAGGACTCAGCCCTTCAGGGTCGAAGGGGGACCTTGGAAGTAGGGAGTATGGCATGAATGAGACATGGAATTTGCAATCAGTACTCATCAGAAGTCTCAACGAGCATCATTCTGCTCTTGCCCTGTGCACACCACAACATGCACAGCATCATGAGCTCTCAAATCCTCACCTGTTAGGCTTTCTGTTTATAGGTGGGGAAGCCAAGGCTCAGAGAGGTGAATTCATTTGCCTGAGGCCACACAGCTAGTAGGTGGCAAAGCTGGGACTGGAACCCAGGCCTTGGGTTTAGAGAATCTGACTGGTGGGGGAGGGAAACACCTGGAGGAAAGAGAGGAAGGGCAGCGGGGCCCACAGGGACGTGGGGAGGGCTAAAGACCAGGAGGAGAGTTAGATTTGTCCTCTGCACTTTGGAGCTAAGGAGTTGATTCTCTGGACGGAGGGAGTAGGAGTGAGAAAGAGGGCTAGTATTTGCAACAGGAGGAGGGGGTGGTCAGGCTCCATTTCTATGTGCAGTGTCCTCAGGGAATACCCAGCTGCCCTGCAGTAACTGCCCATTGTAGAAAGCAGAAACATCCTTTATAAATGCCAGTGTCCTGGGCCTCAGAAGCTATTTCAGACAGGTCGTTCACGGCCACATCGACGGTGTGACATGGTGTCATCTGTTGCCTGCTCTGTCAGCCTCTCACTTGCTGGGTTGCTTGGGCCTTGGGCGGTGCTTTATCTAATCAGTTCTCCCTTTCAGTTGTTAATTACTGAAGACACACTATGGGACTGTCCTCTTCCTCGGTGCTGAGAATATGATGTGGCCAAAGGTTCAAGCTCTGCCTTAAAGAAGACACAGCCTGGTGGGGAAACAGAATTAAACAATTGCAATGGAGTCGTGTGACGTGAAGAATGAAGAGAAGAAACACAATAGGCCTAGCAGTCTAGGAAGACTTCCTGGAGGAGGTGGCATTCTTAGCTGAAAAATGGATGGGAAATACTTGAGTGGAGGGAGACAAGGGAGTGATGCTGTTTCTTATTTAATGAACATAGAACACTTACTGTATGTCAGGCACTGTTCCAAGAGCTTTATATATATTCATTATCAATCCTTGCAATAACCCTATGAGGTAGGAACTATTACTCACATCTTATAGATGGAAATCTGAGGCCCTGGAAGGTGGAGTCAGGTGCCCAAGGTGGCAGGACCAGGGTTTGAACCCTGCAGTCTGGCAATAGGCCTGGCGTTCAGGTTCCACGCTCTGCTGCATCTACCAGGGAGAACACTGCGAGTCAGGATGCTGGGGCTGTTCAGAGCCTGGCAAGGACTTCGGGGTTTGAACATAGCACATGGGGGGCAGCAGAGAATGAAAAATCTGGAGAGGTCAGCCAGGGCCATGGACCTTGAAGGCCGTGAGAGCCACATCATGAAGTTTGGACTTGCTTCTCGGGCTCTGCGGGAGGAACTAGCGTGGGAATCGGGGTTTTGGAAGCTAACCCTTCCTGCAGGTGGAGAGTGGGCTGGGTGAGGCTGGAGTGAAGGAGGCGGCTGTGACAGTTGTCTGGGCAAAGAGATGACGGTGGGCCAGGGAGGAGGCAGTGGAGATGGAGAGATCGGTGCTGAGATACTTTGAGGTGAGAATGGCCAAGAGGTGCTGCTGGGCTGGATATGAGAGAGAAAGTGAGGGTTCAGGGCGGACGGTCAAGTTGCTGCTTAGATAAGAAGGTGAAACTGGAGGACAGAAGGGGTGGGGGCGTGGGAAGGGAGGTTTGGGGGGGTTTTAGTTTGAGCTTCAAAGAGAGACAGAGGAGACGGTGGTACATTGGGATCTCAAGGTCAGAAAAGAATTGGCCAAAATGACCTGTGTCCCTCTGTACTTAATTCCAGTGCCCCTTTTGACCCTCCCAGTGTCCCAGTTTAACAATGAATTTTGTGGTCATCCTAGACATAACTAACCCTGCCACATGACACATCTTGCTATTGAGAATATCTGAGTCCAGCCTCCAGCCCACCTCACACACACACCTGGACACATTGTATAAATTCCTAGCCGTGGGGCCTCCCTGGTGGCCCAGGGGTTAAGTCTCAGCACTATCACTGCCATGGCCTGAGTTCAATCCCCGGCCAGGGAGCTGACCCACATGGTGCAGCAGACCTCTCCTGCCTCGCCCGCTGCTCCCCTCAGCAGTGTATTTCAGTGGATCTGCCTGTTCTGCTCCCCACTTTGTCTCTGGTGAATCCTCTCACCCCCTGCATCTCTGGCCTACACCCCATTTCTTCTATGCAAAATAAATTTTAAAAATTTCCTAGCTAACACAGGTGAAAATGTGACCATGAATGCACACTTCCTAGGGAGGCAATTCTGCCATGGTTGAGGGGTGTTGGACTAGCCTTTCTTTCAATCCTGCCAGACCCCTCACACTTGTTTCAGGTTTCAAGGTCCCACCACAAGGGGATGAGAGAGATTTATTTAGGGAGCCAAGGCTCTGTCTAGAGCCCAAGGCCAAATGGGTCATTGCTGGCATTGTCATTGAATGTCATTGAATGATCTTCAGTGAATCTTTTTTTTTTTAAGATTTATTTTTGCCTACAAGCTGGGGTGCAGGCTAGAGGTATGAGGCAGTGAGAAGGTTCACCACAGACAGAGCGGGGAGCAGAACAGGCAGATCGACTGAAATACACTGCTGAGAGGAGTAGTGAGCGAGGCAGGAGAGGTCTGCTGGGCCATGTGGGAATCTCCCTGGCCGGGCTTCGAACTCATGCCGCAGCTGCCGACAGCTCCACAGCGCTGCACTTAACCCGCTGCGCCACCAGGGAGGCCACTGCAGTGAATCTTTTTTCACTCAAATTATTTTCCAAAGCAACCCAAGTGGTCAATGCTTCCCTGCATGAAAAGGTGGGTGCCAAATTGCAAACCACAAAGGCATGTCCACTAGGGGCTTACAGTGCCACAGGGCCTTTGCATAGGCAAAGGTGATGAGGACAGTGGCCAGCTTTCTAGTGGTGTATTTCTCATCTCTGGCCACAGCAAAATCTTTAGGAGAAAAGCAGAGCTTTGGAAAGATGAATGTGCTCTAAGGGCAACCAACACTCACAAACAGCATGTTGTACCTAAGAAAGAGCTTACACCCCTATCATCAGTGTCTTGAAGGTTCTGTGTGGTCTGCAGTGGCCACGGTGATGGAAGGTGGAGGCAGCTTTTCCACCAACTTCTAACCCCTGGATCTCCACATCAATCACACAGCTACTGAAGGACACAAAGCTTTCTTGTCCCTTGTGTGATGCATTCAGAGCGGGAAACCCTGTTGGTATCCCGCAAATAACTCCCTGATGCCTAGCCTAGAGGCCCTATAATGTAAGGGTTCAGACTATGGTTTCTAGATCAGACTGGGTACAAATCCCATCTCCTATCGATGGGAGTGCCTCTTACCTCAGTTTCTTCCTTGGTAAAATGGGATAGATAATTCATCCTTGATAATTAAATCACTGTGGCAAGGAATCAGAGCAGACAAATGCAAAGTACCCACTGTTATTATTACCAGAGTTAGCATTTACAGCGGTGATGTCTGTTACGATCCAACTTAGAAAAGGCGGCAGGTGGAAGAAACCAGGAGAAAGAAGGAAGAGGAGCAGAGTGTAACCCGGCCTTTTGGCTGCCAGGGAATTGCTCAGAAGCCCCCAAGGGCCCCTGTGATGACATTTCATTCAGGTCTTTTTTTTTTTTTAATAGAAATGAGAAAAGCAGGTTCTGTGTCAGAAATCATTGCAAATTCCAAATTAGTGAGGTTTCATGGTCCACGGAAAGGCGCTGGAGGGAAAATTGGTCGACGGGGTGTTTTTTAGCTGTCGGAGCAAGCTGGCTGATTGATGGAGTGTCTCAGTCAATAGACTGTGTAGACAGCAGACAGGAAACTGACCAAGGCAAAGAACTAGGCAGAGGGAACACCAGTCAGGGTGGAGGAGGGGAGACATGATCGGCAGTGGAAAAGGACGTAGTTACACCAAAAGCTGAGTAGACGCAGACTGGGTGGGGTGGACATACTCAGGCTTAAAGCCAGGGATGCCCCGTCATGGTTCCTTCGGAGCTCTGGGCTCCCTTATTTGCTCACTGTGTGTCCTTGAGCAAGTTGCCAAATCTCTCTGAGCCCATTTTCTCATCTGAAAACAATCCCTACAATACCCACCTCCAGCCTTATTATGGGACTTAAATGAGCTAATCGGTTTTCAATGTCTGGCATCAGGTACACAGCAGGTGCTTAATAAATGTTGGAGAAGTTGGAATGCCCAGGCTCTCATCTATGAACTCCGAAGCTATGTTTGGAGTGACAGCTCTCACCCTTAAATTGGTAGCTAATGGGGGGGGGGGTTCCAAAAGAGGTAAAAAGATGGAGGTCACCTAGAGCTAGAGAAGAATTCGATTCACAAACACTTGGTATTGGACAGCTCTTGGGAGGTTACTGACCCCTGCCTCGGGGCCCCAAGCTATTTGCAAGCAGACTAGATGGCGTGTGCTCCTCAAAGATGATTCTCGAAGGAGAATCCTTAAGAATCCTCACCCAGCACTAATTCTTAAATCACGTGGGAGCTACCAAGCCTTTTTCAATAATAATTGCAAATACGATTACAGTACATTGTGGTTAGGTTAATAAATGTCTCCCACAGCCACCCCAATAGAGGAGGGATTATCCCCATTTATAAACAGAAAAATAGGGGCCCTGTTGGTGCAGCAGGCGGTGCATCAGTCTCTGAGAAAATGAGAAAACTGAGGCTTAAATAGATGAAAGACCTTGTTCAAGGTCATGCTGCAGTATCTGAGATTTATAAAGAGTTGCTGGAGCGTGGTGGGGCAAAGAAGTTGCTTCTCTGGACAGATGGGTGGGTGGGGGGCTTGGCAGATAGGAGGGTGCAATTGTTGAGCTGAGCCTTGAAGAATGAGTGAGGTTTTTCCCAGCGAGACATGAAGACAGGGCAGTGTGTGCAAGGCTTGCACAAAGATACTGAAGTTGGGAGCTTCTTTACAACGTCCCAAAGGCTATGTACAACGAATAATTACAATTGCAATGACAGCTAACATTGATTAAGTGCTTCCTCTGCATCAGGAAGGGTGTTCGGCACGTGCAGTGTCGCCATGAGCCGGGCACTGTCATTAACCCCGTTTGGCAGAAGAGAGATGGAGTGACTCATCCACGATCAGAGCTTGAAGACACCAGGACCAGTTTTCAAGCTCTTGTCTACCTGATTCCAAGGTCCTGGTGGCTCCTGCCTGTTCTGTCGCTGCCTGTTGCCAGCAGAGAAACTATGGGGCTTTAAGAGTCCTCCCCCTGCCATGTGGGGGGCTGTCCTGAGATCCTGAGACCTCCCAGTCTGTCTGCCCTGCACCTTCCCCCAAGTCTTCTTGGAGCCAGTGGGAGCCCACACTGTTGGATGGTGGGAATCATGAATCTGGCTGTCTAATAAAGATAAAGCTCTCTAATAAGCCGGCAATCCTGCAGTAATGGGTTTGACTTTTAAAAGGCAGAGAAAAGTCCCAGCGGAGGGACAGACCTTTCCCATCAACTCCTTAATCAGAATTAGGGTGGAGGAGCCATTTCCTACAGGTGGGACAGCTGGATGCCTGGGTTGGCTTTGAAAAATGGCCACCTCCGTGGAAAGCCAGACGATGACTCTCTCCAGAGATCCTTCTCTCCCACAGGGAATCCTTTGTCAGAGAAGAGTGATAATGGCAGAGGATGGGGCCTCTGGGACAAGCCTAGAGGAGGGAGACTAAAAAGGGTGTGATTTGAGAACTTGTTGATGACTGGCGCCTGAGCTGCAGGGGTGGGATCTTCTGAGAGCTTCCTGCTGATTGGTGGAGCCCTAAGGGGCCAATCTCTTCATTCATTCTGCAGCCACCACCACCACCATCGCCAACATCAAATAATATGGGATATTTATTATGTGTCTGGGAAATATGCTAAGCATCTTGTAACCGTCTTAGGAAGCAGATGATTAACATCCCCATGGACATTTCCCAACCTCAGATGGGAAAATTAAGACTTGATGTTATTAAATAACTTGCTGTAGTTCAACACAGCCCGAAAGTGGCAAAGTGGAGCTTCTAACCTGTGTCCGTCTGATCCCGCCGATGGTGCTGAACTAGGGATTTCCATTTGGTAATCTGATAGAGAAAAACAGTCTGGGTCAGTGTCTCAGACGGAATTCATAAGAAATCAAGCCTGACACGGGGAGAGGGGAGCCCGTGACTTAGTGAGGGCGTGCTTTCAGGAGAAAGGGAGTGAGCAGACTATGGCAGGGGCGGAAAGATAAGGGGTCTTAACTGGAGTCTAGCTTCAGCCTGACCCGTGGGGCGCTTGGGAGTGTGAACTGCACCCCGATTGATCACACCGTGAGACAAGGGGGCAGCTCTTCTGTTCTCCTGTGTCAATTAGTCATTGGCTATGGGCTGCCTCCCCCTTCAATCTGGGGTGCATGATCTTTTGGAAGGATGAACATGGGAGGCATTTGCAGCCAACACTCACACCAGCCTCAGTCTGACCAGCAGCATATGCTATAGCTGCAGGATGGGTGGCGGCCCTGATGAGGCCTTGAGCGGAGCCGTGGGTGCCCTGGACTTCAGTTTCTCGGGTTTGGGTTCAGTGTTCCCCCAAGTCTGGAGGAGCGCCAACACGTTCAGCCCCTGTGATCTGGCTACACTCCCTGGCCTGCTGGAAATCTCTGACTATCACCAGGGAGGAGAAACAGGGCCCCTCTGGTAGTTCCAACTGTGTGAAGCAGGGTGTCTGACAGCTTCCCCGGCGGAAACCCTTTATCTCACTTCTCTGCTGTGTTATTTTAAAACTAACGAGCCCAGACCTCAAGAGCTCACCGCCTGCCATGGAGATTTGTGGCTTGTCTGTTCTGTCCTCTCTGCAGATTTTAGCAGCAGCTTCCTCTCTGCTTGTTAGGAAACTTCTTCCAAACCTCTGTTTCAGGAATGCACGCTGGGGTGTACGTGGGTATGTGCACACACCTCCACCTGCAGCCGCCCCCCGCTCAGTTAACTGACAGCTTCATCTTTCCATATGCTCAGACCAAAAACCCTGGAGTCACCCTGACCCTCCTCTTTCACACTCAGTACCCAAACCATGAGCAAACTACCAAATCCAACTTCCCTGAATGTCCAGAATCTGATCCCTTCTCACCACGAAAGCAGTGATAACACTGGCCCCAGGCACCAGCTTCTCCCAGCTGGGTGATTGCTGTGATCCCTTCGCTGGTTTTCCTGCAATTACCCCAGCAAACTGCGAGAGGGATCCTTTAACGCCTAAATCAGATTCCATCTCTCCTCTGCTCAGCACCTTCCAATGTCTTCTCATCTCATTCAGTGAAAAAGCAAAGTCTTTGCATTAGTTCACCATCCCATCCATGGTCTGCTCCCTCATTACTTCTCTGATGTCACCCCCAACTTTTCTCACCCTTGCACACTCAGTACTAACCCCAACACAACTGGTATGCACCTACCTCAGGGCCTTTGCACTGGCTGTGCTTTCTGCCTATGTGCTCTTTCCCCAAGCAGGCATGAGGTTCACCTCCTCATCACCTTCAAGTCTTGCTCAAATGTTACCTGCTCAGTGAAAGATCACCTCATTTCAAATTGTGGCCCCTACCAGCAGCTCCCCAGTCTTCCTTACCCTGCTCCATTTCTTTTCTCTGTGCACTTCTGTCTTCTAATCAGCTACATATTTACCATTTCACTGTGTGTGTTTTCTGCTCTCCTTCTTCTGGTCATCCCAGTACAATGGAAGCACCACCAGGCAGTATTTTTTTCCTCTGTATGTCTCCAATGCCAAGAACATGGCGTCCACATAGTAGGTGCTCAATAAATATTTGTTGAGCCAATGCCAAATGAATAAGTGAATAGTCCCTGACAGTGCCCCTGGGGACCAGCTTTAGTCTCCCAGTTCTATACCAAGGCTCCTTCTGCCCTGGCATTAGGTTGAGGGAGTCTGCTGTGTTCCCAGCAGATCTTGGTTGGCACTTCCTCTAGTAATGGCTATAATGATGCCCAAAAGGGACTCACCACCATCCTCGGTAAGGAAATACAATCAGTAACTCACCCTTGAAAGACAAATCCAAACCCTGTCTGCAATTCCAGTGGATCAGAAGGTCCTGCGGGTGTTCTAGGCTACATGAGAGATATTTTTGACCGAGACGGCACAGATTGGCAGAATCAGGGCTTGAACCCAGATCAGTAGGACTCCAGGACCTGTGCTCACTCCCAGCATCCCTTCGTAACCCTTTGCAACCTTTTCAAGTGGGAAACCCAGGTTTTGGAATTCAGCCATTTCACAAGTTGGAGGTAGCCTGCATTTCCAGCAGTCCCAATAATCAAACCCAGTCTAGTCTCCCTCTCAGCAGTGTGATCGCTCACTAGGCAAATAGGCAATCGACAGGCCAGCCTTTGGAGGGAGAAATGACGGGGTGGATGTGGGGTTGATTGAAGGGCAGTAGGCGGGTGTGTTCTGTGATGAGAGTTCAAACTCCAGGAGTTGGGGGCTTGTCCTGCTTAGCTGAGCTGGGTAAGAAATGCTGAGCTATTTTTTTTGCCATATGGTTCTTTTTGTCCTTTGACATGAACTTGGGAACTATACAATTTTTTATATACACAAGAGTTCACCACACGCACACATAAACCTGTTCACACGCTAACATGCTTTCAGCCCTGAGAACTGAACTGTTCGTGAGCAGACAGTGTGCGGGCGGGCTGTGCGTGTCTGTGCGGATCAGCCCTCAGGATGGAATCCAAATCCTTTGTAAACATCACAACTGAGCTGCTCAGAGTAGGAACCACAGAGCAGCAGCAGCAGCTCCTGGAATTGGTTAGAAATGCAGATGCTCAGGTCCTAACAGACCTATGGAATCAGTATCTGCATTCAAACAAGGCCCCCAGGTGACTCACATGCCCAAGAAGATGTGAGAAACCCTGTCCGCTTGGCCTGGAGGGATCCAGTCCCTGTCTTTCCCCCCATTTTGCTCCCTCCCTTTCATTGCTGCATTGCTCACCATCACCAAGACATGGAAACAATCCAAGTATCCATAGTGGATGAGTACATAAAAAAATGTGGTATGAATATATATATATATATATATATATATATATATATATATATATATATATATATATATATGTAATGGAATACTACTCAGCCATGAAAAGGACATCTTGCCACCTGTGATGACATGCATGGGCAGCGAGGGTATTACTCAAAGGAAACAAACCAGTCTCAATTCCTGTCTTCCATCTTCCTCCCCACTGTCTCTTCCAACTTCCTCCTGTTTTCTAGATTGCTCTCTTTTTTTCTCAGTTGATGCTTACAAATTTGGCAGGGCAGTGGTATTTGGGCCACTTAGTATCCCTGCGACTGCAGTTTCATGAATTTCACTGCTGTGTCTTGGCACTGGGCATTTGCGCATGATGCTTCACTGTCCCAGCTAATTCCCATACAACTTCTAGGACATCCTCCGTGGCGGGCATTTGTGCATGATGCTGCGCTGTCCCAGCTAATTCCCATACAACTTCTAGGACATCCTCCGTGGCCACTTGTCCATGTTCTTTAAGCTAGATGGCACACTCTTTGCAGTTGCATGGCCCTCTAAACTTCTCCCCACCAGAGAACTTCTGAGACCACATTATAATTCCAAGGTGAGGGATCTGTTTTTCCCTTCTGTCCTTGAAGGCAGAAACAAGCCTTAGTTACTTTGAGATTCTTGATATCTGATACAAAGTAGGAGTTCAGTAAACAACAGTTAATAAATGAGTGAAATAACGAGAGAGAGGGCCAGTCTCTTCAACTGATTCGCTTCTCATTCAGTTCCTGCTAAGATGAGCATTACTCTCCCCCGCATCTAGATGATGTCTCCCTGGAAACCCCAGTTCCTCTGGTCTTTCCAGCCAAGATAGCAGAGCTCACAGTCACAAGTCCCACAGGTCACCCCCAACCAGGCTTCATTAACTGAATTAACCTTGAAAAGGACTTGGTAGCAAGACCTCAAGCTGGGATATTAACAAGGCCCAGACTGAAATCCCAGGAGCCACAGCGCTGATTAACCAAAGCCATCTTGTCATTGGGCTGGGTTAGCCGCATGGGAAGCCTTGGGGTTTCTGGCAGACTCATAAGCTAAGGGTCTGGGCAGGTTGCA